>CM040242.1:606241-740064 GCA_022545495.1 Chrysanthemum lavandulifolium | reverse complement strand
TTCCTAAGCAAACACACAAATAAATTAGCGGGACATGGAGAACATGCAAGCATACACACAAATAATCAAAGACACAATTGAATTAATGAAGTAAAGACTTATCTTGGTGTAAGATAGGGTTTAAAACCCTAAAATACTTGTACAAGACACCTTATGTTCGGTTTTAGGTTTTACTCCAAAGACTCTTCACCCAAAGACCTAAAAATTCGGATTCTATATATAAGATTACAATTGCGACGGCCACCTTATGTTTAGTGACGCCGTCGTGTCGCCGCCATTGTGGGTTTCGTCTTGGCCACGTTAACCTTGCGACGGCGTCACCTTATGTCCGTGACGCCGTCCTCTTGACTTTCGGCGTCGTCGCGGATTGCATCTAGGCCGTCCCGAGTAGCGACGGCCTACTCTTCCACGGCTAGACGTCGTCACTTGAAAATACGAGTTTTGAGACACGTGTCGTCACAATAATTTTGGGACGGCGCCACAATGTAGCACCCGACGCCGCCTTCTACTTTCAAAGAACCTGTGAGTGTCTCGATTTCAACTTTGGCCATTTTCTTCATATATTCGCGCTTTTGTCCAAATAAGTGCCATTCCAAGATTTTGCCTTCACGAGACCTAAAAAGTGAAAAGGAACGATATTAAGAAATAACGGATACAAAGTGATCAAATAAGGACTTAAACGACCCTCAAAATGGTACCTTTTAAAACCTTATCAAATATCCCTACACTTGTTATTTGCTTGTCCTCAAGCAAATGTGCTTTTAGCCAATTAATTTATAAGTTAAGGGTCATGAAGCATTAATTCAAAGCGGTCCACAACACATATAAGCCCCGCAAAAGTCATAACAAGCACGGAAATTACATACTAGCACCTCACATGGGTGTTTGGATACTCACATCTCTTTTTTTTTTTTTTTTTTGGGTAAAGGGAGTAATCCCGCACCACGGTAAAATATTATTAACCAAACGTTTTAAGTACAAAGGCGGTGAAATTCCTCGCCTCGATCCACTTAGGACACTTACAGACACTCGTATAAACGTGACAAACCACGCTTATAACAAACATTGAACACAAACTACAACGACTATATATAAAAAATAAAATGCTATTCAAGTATACAAATCCTTGAATCTTCCAATCGTCATAATAGTTCAAACTACCAGCTTCAACCAATTGCGTCTTCTATTAGTATTATGCAAAATGCAAAGCTAATAACCTAATAAGAGTGACTTCCGTAGCAAATCGAATTTGAAGCATAATAATCAAATCCATTTGCAACTTCTATTAGAATTATACACAAAGC
This sequence comes from Chrysanthemum lavandulifolium, assembly GCA_022545495.1. NCBI lineage: Eukaryota > Viridiplantae > Streptophyta > Magnoliopsida > Asterales > Asteraceae > Chrysanthemum > Chrysanthemum lavandulifolium. The sequence continues at coordinate 738,760 of CM040242.1, read as the reverse complement.
ATAATCTAATAACCTAATAAGAGTGCAATCCATAGCAAATCGAATTTGAAACATAAACAGGGTATAAGCGACCCTAACTTCCAGCCTATGATAACTTGAACGAATCTTCTAAACCATCCGAATGAATCATGAAGAAACCCACGGATCAAGTCACAAGGACGCCAGACCATATATGATCACCCAAAGACTGAAATAAATAACATCAATCGCCCACCAGCCCATTAAACGCGTGTGATCACAACGAACACTATGACATGATTATGAGTCCCAATAAGTTGCCAAACACAACCAAGATACTGATGGAAACAATCTTGTCATAATCAACCAGCAGCAGCAAGAAAATAAGGTTGTAGAAAACCTTACCATCCATACCAATCAAACAGGTCGAACAATAGAGTAAAACAGCCCCTAACTTCCATAACCACATCAATAACAGATCGCAAGCTTAAAGAAAGCAGCAGAATCCAACCATGATGCAGCAAACACCATCATGACATACACCTCTCCCTTAACCCACTTACACAATAAATCCAACAGATAACGATCACGCAACCAACATACCAACCCTAATAAGGGATACCAGGACACCATTAATCATAAAAATCGAAACCCTAAGATAGGGTATCTTATAGCCATTACGCACAGTGATCATCAACCAAACCACCTCAAAAAATATTATCATAAGCTTCGTGAGGAACAAAACCGAACCAAAAATAGACCCAAACACCTAACAGAAAAAACGATTATCCTAATAAATAGGAAAATCGATGGCAACAAAAACTTTTAGGGTTTCGGCAAAAAAAGATCAAGGACACGATTTATATAAGCCTAGATGATAATGGTGTACCTTGATCACAACGACCAGTAGTATAACAATAAGAATTAATGATCATAATACTACCAGCCGCCATTAACTATGGAGATTTCGTGAGATATAGAAGAAAAACACTCATTAACCGGTCCTAGTACATAGATTACCATAGGCTTGAGAATAGATCAAACCTCCATCGCTTTGGCGTAAGCACCTAGGAAAGACTATCAAAGAGGTCTTTAAAGGGTTGTAATGTTAGGCTTACGGTAGGGAAATAAGGGTTTGGTGGGATAGGCTATTTAGTGGTGGTAAGTCAAAAATCTTTATGTTAAATGCATATGAAGAATGGCGTTCTAAGCCAAGACTTACACTCTAAACTCTAGATAACCTGAAATAAACAAACATAAATTTAAAGGATAGATGTAGGATGGTAGCCCTTTTTTTTTTTTTTTTTTTTTCACTGCTTTTTTTTTTTTTTTCTCTTTTCTAATTTTTTTTTTTTTTTTTTTTTTTTTTTTTTTTTTTAATCATACACTTTACTCTACCATCCTCTATGATAACATCAAAATACTAGGGATTCTGAGGCATATCCCTACACTTGAGTTTTATTACTCTAACACTAATTTGACCCGAATTGAAAAGATCAAAACACTTGGGGTACATTATTACGCAAACAAAGGAATTTGAATTTAACGTTCCCTTCCCGTCATTTCATAAACTTTAACTTTTCCCATGAATCCCAATCATCCCAAAAGCAGTATACAAAGGATATGACTCGACTTAGCAACTTATGCAAGCAACTAGATAATTGAACTAAGGGTTTAGGGTGATAACAAACATTTGCACTAAAAGTGAGTGCATAAGGGGTAGGCTAAAGCGATTTGGGTGTATATTTGGGGTGGGGTGTAAACAATGCTCTTCATTGATATTCCTGAAAAAGCGAAATATCACGAGAACCGCGAAAAGGATAGGCTCGAGGGGTTAACTAGGGTATCGTGTACTAAAGATGAGTACAACGCAAAGGGTGTGGGGAATTACTCAACCGAAGTGGAAGAAGTAATTATATTACGGTATCAAACAAGGGTTATCCTAATGCCTCTTATCATTTAGTTATTCCTAACTACACAAGTGTAGCCTCACTTACGATCTCGGAATGCATCACAAAACAAGTTCTAGAATCTATTATACTACCGGTTCACACTCTAAGCATTAAAGATGAATGCTTTAATTCCTACTAATCTAAGGGCGATCCTCGCATTTTGGGTGGAATTTAGGTGGTAAGGGTTTTGTGCTAGTCATGCAACTTCCTATCCGTGAGGCGCTTTTGTTAAGACTAATGGCCCACTCCTATATGTCATAAAAATTTTAAATTTGGTGCCAAAATTACCCTAACCGACATTTTCTCATGGTTTATTACACAAATGCAATTAGACAAAGCAAATAGTCAAGGATAAGCATAGTTTCAAAGTTCCTGTTTTATTTTCCCTCCCTACATTTAAACCGAACATTGTCCCCAATGTTCCCCGAAAGTATCAAAGTTATGATAAAAGAAGGTAATTAAAACGAAAAAACTAATACTCCCGATTAGCTCGGTAGGATCCGTGTAAAGTGGTGGTTAAATTCTTTTCCAAGAAGAATTATTATGAAAAGCTCCTTCCAATCTTATGTAACTTCTTCTTGACAAACTAAACTGCACACTTGAAGAAAACAAACGAAACCTTCGCGTAAAATCGGCGGTAATAATATATATAAGACTCGATTTAAACTAGGATATAATGCTCATGGAATGGATGTTTACGAATTTCTAAGAAAATTAATACACCGAAAATTCCAAAATTTTATAAATAGCTCGAAAACGAGAAAAAGTAATCGATGTTTTACTCCTTTACGGCGCCGTCGAGTTGCAATCTCGACGCCGTGAGTTATCTGAAAAAAAGCGGTCTCGATTTTGGAAAAATTCGGAAAATTTACATCTTTAGAATCTGGAAAATTTACGCAAAAACATCCATTATGACTCGATACAAGCATTTGACTCGAACAAACAAACATAAATATCTTTTAGTTAATTGTTATTCTCATGTTTACGTTTCTTTTGAAAACGTGTGTAATCCTCCCTACACTTATCCCTTATGTAAAATACCTTTATATGCAATTAAGACGGTTAAAAACAAAATAAAGCATTTTACAAATTTAAACATGAGGATAAATAATTAATAAAAGATATAAGACACTAACAAGCAAACAATTAAGCATGGGTTGCCTCCCACGAAGCGCTTTTCTTTATTTAAGAGTCTTGTAGCTAGACTCATAGTCATGCTCCTACGTTTCCTCACCACCGCCCTCTTGACTCTTTGTTTTCCTTCATCGAAAGGGTGTAGACGTTGTATGCTCACCGTGGATTCCTTGCCAACGCCGTCAATTATGGCATTGTTTTATCTTTTAAATTGGTCTCCTTAATCAGGAAAGGCCCAAACCATCTTGGTTTGTTTCTTCCTCGTAATGCCCTTATCTCGAGATCTATACAAGAGCACTTTTTCTCCCTTTAGAAATTCCTTAGGGTCCTTTTGTACCTTAGGTAATGAGGTGGGATTGCTGCTTAACTTTTATCGGGTTTCCACAATGTCGCATACAATCCTTGAACCATAAAGTCTCTAAGCCCTTTTTCCCGGTCATTCTTCTTCTTCTTAACATTGTTATCCGGGCTTTTCGATTTCCACCGTAATCATTTCCATGATCTTAAGAGGATATCTCGGGACGATGGGTATTCTAGCGTACTTCTTCCCGCTTTGAGTATCATGATGCCTTCTCCGCATTTAATGGTTGCCTTGGCGGTGGCGTGAATGGTGTCCCAAGAATGAGAGGTGCGTTTTATCTTCCTCAACATCAATGATCACGAAATCCATCGGATAAACGATGTTAGCCACCTCAATTAGAACATCAACAATGATTCCTACGGGTGGACATAAGTATGATTAGCTAAGGAAAGTCTAAGGTCGGTTTTCTTGGTTTCTCATTAGTTAACTTATTATAGATTGACAATGGCATTATGTTCACATCGGTCCCTTGATCGGCCAAGGCATTTATATTGTCCATGTCACCGATACTAACTGGTATCACAAAATTCCCTATGGTGTTTCGTTTTCTTGTTAACGGTTTTTTTATAACCAACTCATACAGAGGTTCCATAGGTAAAGCGTCATATTCTTCTTCCGTCATCTTTCCTTCAAGAGCATCCCTAAGAACTTCATTGTACCTAAAGTTGTTTACTTGGTTTGCAATGGTTTTCTTGTTAATTTCGTGCTTAAGGTAGTACTCAATGGTCTCAGGTTCATCATTAGGCATGGACTCATCCTTCGTGCTTTCCTCAGTATTCCACATCTCACCTCTTGCATTCTCGGGCATGATGGAAACGCCATTTACAAATGAAGTGGGAGGCAATCATTGCTTCACTAGCACTTTTTCGAGCCTTTGTTTTGGTAAATTCAATTACCAAATCCATCATTTCTTTCATTTTGCTTGCATTTCCTCTCTCGCCTATAAACCTCCTCTTCAAATCGGCTAATCTCTCGTATGAGCCGCCATGTACTCCCTCATTTGATCCTTGAAGCTTGGTGAAAGTGGTATTGGGAAGTAGAACAGGCGCCTGCGAACTGGGTTTTGCTCGCGACTTGGGATTCCGAAAGAGGTGTGGAGCGGTTGGTGGAGTGGGCGGATTTGACGATCTCGAGGAATTTGTGCAGTACTCTTTTCGCCTTTCCATCGATAATCAATTCCTCGATGGCACTCAATTGCTCTTCGAGTGTATCGGAGGATTCAGGAGGAGTGGATATGGCATTAACCACGTTAATCGGAGTTTCGGAGATTCACTCCAATCTTCGTAGCTTTGATCGGCGAGCTCCTCTATGATATCCCATGATTGCTCGCATTAAAGTCGCCGAGTCTTCCACCGGCAATCGATCAATGGATTTTCGAGTAATGAAATCGGTATGATCATAGAAGATTTGGATTTGAAGCCAAAGATCAATGCCATGGTGTGGAAGTCTACAGAGTAATTCCTTAAATCGAGTCCATGCTTTGTAAAGAGACTCACCTTGGAGCTTTGGAATGTCAAGATGTCTCGCCTAAGCTTAGTGGTTCTCCTGGTGGAAAAATTGAGTAAGGAAGCGAGTAAGATCATCCCAACTTGAGATGGAGCCGGTGGGAAGTCGCCGAGCCAATTGCTAGCTTGGTCCGTAGAGAGAATGGAAGAGCGCAGACGCGTGGTCTCCGAGTAGTAGCATCAAGGTCGATGGAATCGACGATTTTGAGAAATCCTCGATGTCGATTGGATCTTGAACGAAGTCCATGGAATGCACATCCATTTTGCACCAACCGGATGGTGTCGGATCGCAGGTAGTAGTTTGGGCTTGGTCGGGAAGCTCAATGGTGTTCCTATAGCCTAGGTGGCTTGGTCTGAGTATTCACCAAGAGTACGGGCTCTTGGCGGGTCATTTGGTGGTGGGTTGATGAATGGTAGTGAGTTATCACCTTCCATGATGAAAAGTGATGAGGTTACGAACAAAGGTCACGAAGAAAGGGATAGACTAAGAGAAATCTAAAATTGAGAAAAATTTACTTGATAGGAATCAAGCAAAGAAACCTAAGCGAGGTGGACTACTAACTACCTATTCTATTCCCCGGCGTGGCCAAAACTTGATAACGCCACACGCGTCGTTCGGGGTCAAAGGAACTTCCTTTTCTTCGAGCAAGTTTAATAACACCCTAGGCGTTGAACCTAATCGTTGTAGTGTAGTAATTAGGGTAAGCCACGGTATTGATATCGCTCTCTGGGGAATAGGAATGCTAGTAGGGAGTTACTACGCTAAGGTTAAGGTTGAGGAAGATTATTTTTATCTTTTATATTTTATGAAAATGGAAAGGTACTAATCTCGGGTATTGGATTTGGGGGGGTTGGTATTTCACCGATTACTCTACTATTAACTAATTATCTAAACTAAGGTTGTGGGAGTCTATGTCTAATTAATGTGTGTTCGTATGATAGTTTAAAGATGTGTTTACTTAGTTTGTATTACTCCTTAATTATCTCCTATTGATGGTTGAGTGTCACGTCTTATTCCTAGTTGCGTTGTGTTTCTAAAGTTGTAGGGTGTCGTTTCTCTAACTCTTGAACTTACCAAAGGGTCTTGTCTACAAACCAACTAAAGATTATAGACTCCTACTCTAAGGCGCTCTTGGATGGTTTAGCCTACAATTACTCGGTAATTATACTCTAAGGTTCACAAAGATGAATCAAGCATTAAGTGCACAACGAATGACCTATCGCATTACTAGATCATTAATCAACTAAGATAAGAAACAACCAATCAATATTTAATAATTAAGTTTCATACTTCCTAAGCAAACACACAAATAAATTAGCCGGACATGGAGAACATGCAAGCATACATGTAAATAATCAAAGACATAATTGAATTAATGAAGTAAAGACTTATCTTGGTGTAAGATAGGGTTTAAAACCCTAAAATATCTTGTACAAGACACCTTATGTTCGGTTTTAGGTTTTACTCCAAAGACTCTTCACCCAAAGACCAAAAATTCGGATTCTATATATAAGATTACAATTATGACGGCGCACCTTATGTTTAGTGACGCCGTGTCGCCGCCTATTGGGGTTTCGTCTTGGCCACGTTAACCTTGCGACGGCGTCACCTTATGTCCGTGACCGTCTTCTTGACTTCGGCGTCGTCGGATTGCATCTAGGCTGCCCGAGTAGCGACGGCCTACTCTTCCACAATAGACGTCGTCACTTGAAAATACGAGTTTTGAGACCGTGTCGTCATTAATAATTTTGGGACGGCGTCACAATGTAGCACCCGACCCGCCACCTTCTACTTTCAAAGAATCGTGAGTGTCTCGATTTCGACTTTGGCCATTTTCTTCATATATTCGCCTTTTTGTCCAAATAAGTGCCATTCCAAAGATTTTGCCTTCACGAGACCTAAAAGTGAAAAGGAACGATATTAAGCAATAACGGATACAAAAGTGATCAAATAAGGACTTAAACGACCCCTCAAAATGGTACCTTTTAAAACCTTATCACTTCACTAACTTCTTGTGATGGTAACGTATATGCCTTGAATTCTGGGAGACGGAATAACTTTGTCATAAAATTAAAACTTGCGGTTAAGGATAGAGTTGCGATAAAGCTATTACCATATGGGAAGCTCCCTGATTCTTTATTCCGTGGTTATTATTGTTCTTCATTGACCCCTCATTTGATAGGATCCTCTTGAATTGTTGTACATTTTATTAGGTTTTGATAAGGTAGCAAAGAAGTCACTTGCGGTTTATTTGTTTAAGCCGGAAAATACTAGTATGATATGGGAAGAAATGGAAGATCTCAAAGACGCTATATTTTTTCTTGATTTATCCTATGATCATTCAAGATTTTACATGCCCTAATTGCCTCGAGTTCGGAGGTTATATACACATTCTTGGCGAAATGGGCAAAGTAATGTACTCTTACCATGTCAAAGATAAAACCATCTCCATATCTTCTATGCCTTCTATAGCTCCAACAAGCTATATCTCATTGTGGGAATGCAGGTATTATCCGCTTTTAATTAATCATATGTGTCGCTAACTTATTATACACGCATTTTTTCATATAAATCATTTGATTTGCAGGATACAAGAAGAGGGCAAGAAAGATGACACCGTGGTAGGAAATGCTTGTAGTAGTGATAATAGTAGCACGAGGAATGAACGACATGAAGAGAATATTGAATCATACATTCTTAGCATTCCGTCGAATGTTTTGGAAACGATCATGGATTTACGTGTTGGTGTTGACTACCTCAACTTTCGTACTACATGCAAGAGTTGTCAATTAGCAAAGACCGGGTATACGATTTATTAATGTAATGAGATTGGAGACAAATTCATTAGATTCCCATGGTTGTTGGTGTTAGACAAACATCGAAATTATAACTTTTATGGATCCAATTTTGGTGAGAATTACTTCATAAAAACACCTCCGTGGACTTATCGGTGATGTGAAAATTCATTGTTCAAGGTATGGTTGGTTGCTAATGGAAAAATATGGCGGCCCTTTGTGTTCTATAACCCTTCACAAGTGTTATACATGAGCTTCCACAAGTTTTCCGTGAGCTAATTCCACAAGTTGGCCATGAGTTTCCAAGTTATCCATGAGCTTCGACAAGTTCCTTGTTTAGAAACCTTGTGTTTCTCTCGCGCCACCTACTTCCCCGATTGTATGGTTGTTGGATATCGTCGTACTAGTAACACTATATGGGAAGGTTAAATCCCACTATGTAGCTCGGCAACTGCACGTTGGCATAAAATTCATGCGAGTTTTGGTCATTTTGGTCCAAAATCTCTTCATTATCCAATATTTCATGGTGGATGTCTTTATGTCTTGTGTATTATGACTTTGTAAATAACAAATGCATTTAAAATTTTGGAAAAAAAAAATAGTCGCATATAAACTTGATCATAGTTGACACATTTGTTGTCTTGTTTCCTTGAGCACTTGCAATTGGTAAATTTCATACGTCAGGTCAGAGTTTTGTCAAGTATAAGAGCATTTGCAATGAGCTTAAATGAAAAAGTTTTTTACTATTTGAAAAAGCATTTTAAAAGCTGTTTTAGCATTGCATGAAATGACTTTTTAAACCACTTAGAAACAAAAACTTGGCTAGTGTCAAGCGTTTAAAAGGAAAAGCTGTGTACTTTCAAGGATAATAATAAATGCATCAATTCATACCATCTTTAGCATTTATTGCCATAATAAAGTTTTACTCCAACGGATATTGAATATAACAGAATAGGTGTGTCAAGTGAAGTCAAGCTGCAAAATCGAGAAAAACTAAAATAAATAAATAAATAAATAAATAAAATCGAGTGTGAAAATAATTGCGCGTTACGACGGTATATTGTTTAATAAAAGTTTTATGATTTAATCACGTAAAATCATTAAAGTACTTTACTATTTTGCAAAAAATAAATACTACGTGTTATACATATCTATATAATTTGATATTATGAGATTTTATACAACTAAATCATATAGTGTAATTAATTTATTTATTATTAACCAAACATAATTATAGAAATCATTGAAATTCAGTGAAGTAGCTTACACTATTAAAGTAAAACGTATACATATTGATTATTATAATCGGTCTGTTATCTAAATCGTTTAAATATTTGTAATTATTTTGAGTTATTATCGGAAAAGTAAGAAGCTGAATTTAAATTTTAATCTTAAATTTGTATTAAATGTAAGTTAAAAGCATTATAATATTGGCTTCATTTTATTTGAAGTTTAAAAATCATTTTTAGTACAAAATTGTTAAATTTTGACCTGTTACCATAAAATAATAAATTGATTTAAAAAATTCTAATCCTTATATTTTTTTTATAAAATTGTAAGTAAGTAAAAAAAAACAATTCAATATCGGATTCATTATATTTGAAATTTCAAGACCTTTTATTGATATATTTATAAGAAACTTGATGAATATTTGATAAATAAAGTTTGTTATATAAAAAATGTAAAAAGAAAAAATTTTGTGGTAGTTTATATAATTTGTTACATAGTTTAGGGGTGTTTTTTGAAATTTTCTATTAAAATTAAATTTACATATCTTAGGATAATTTTTTTAATTATTAGATAGTTTAAGGGTATGTTTTGAAACCTTTTTTGAATAAATTTTAAAAAGTTAACTTTAACATTTTGTCATAAAAGCGTACCTAAGTTAAAAGCATATCAACATTTTGCTCATTTTGTTCGCAATATAAAGACCAGTTCACGTGTATATTTCTTGTAAAGAAATCATTGGATATTTGTTAGATATCTGATAAATAAATTTTGTTATATAAAAGGAACCATAAAAAACTAAAAATACCGGATAATTTCGTATGCCTTCACACAGTTCAAGAGGTGTCGTCTGCACTATTAAATATATTATTACGGTCGTTTCAAAATAAATGTTTAATTTTGATTTAATTTTTTTCTCAACTTTAACATTAACTATCTTTTCATATATTTGATGTAAAATATATGAATACATAATCTTATTTAATGTTCATCAATGGAGTATTAGTTTAATAGTTGGAGCACTTGTGTTTGACTCAATTAACCTAGGTTCAAGTCCTATATTTGGCATTTGCTTTATATATGTACACACCTCCACAAAACATATGGGCACACTGGAGAGACCTGGTGGAATATGAGCTCAAGGGTTCGAGTCTTGACTCGTGCTTACTCCAGTTAGTGCCCCACTAGGTCAGGAAAGTTGTCGGAGTTATTCTTGTGAGGTGGATAATGACTGGTGTCAAAAGACATCCAAAATCAGGATATTCCCGTTAATCTACACATTTTGTGAAATCTTATTTAATGTTCGACTCTTATACTTTCTTGGTTGTGTAGTTAAGTATTTTATTATCTTATTTAGTATTCCGTACTTGGTAGACTTGGGAAAGCTAGTTTAACTTAAGATAATCAATTTTACTGATTTATAAACTCGAGTCACAATTTTATATCTTGACAGAAATAAAAAAGTATGATATATGTCTAGTTGACTATATATATTTTCCCGATCATGTGTAAGAAGTAATCCTAAATGGCACGTCTTTCAACACATGCCACCGCCACCTTTTTTTATGCCTGTCTTTTTCCGTCATTTTTTTTTTCTTATTTTTTATTACGAATAGCGATAGATGCCATTTATATATGAAAAATTATATGGAACGAAAATAATCAACATTAGTACACGGAGTATTTGTTTGGCTATTAAAAGGCTTTAATACAAAATTCCAGTAATGATATAAATGTAATTGGAACAAGTTTTATTGTAGCTAGATCTTTAGAGAAGTGTAAGTCAACATCTAAAAGTTGCGTATAAACTGTGATGTCAATAATTCTCGCCAATTTAAACCCGAGTGCTTCGCTTACTAGCTCTAAACTAGGAGATACTTAGAGCTAACTAGGATCCTTAGAGAAGTGTAAGTCGATATCCAAAAGTGGTGTATGAAGTCAGAATTTCCCGTTAATTTAAACCTTAGTGCTTCGCTCCGATGAAAATTAAGGCCAGCAGTTTTAAGGTCAAAATAAAATCCTGAAAGCCCAATCATTGAAGGCCAATAATAGCCCCTCAAGAGTAAGACCACAGCCCAACATAGTTGTCGGCTTTTTATATTGTGAGCCCAAGAAAATAGAACCTTATACCCCTTGTGACCATGTTTTGTAAGGCCCGGTTGTAAACTCAGACCTTACATTTTATTTGAAACACATCAAGTTACTACATTACCTAAAGGCTAATTCTTGTTTATGGTGTTGCTTCACTTTATCTGATGTTTCGAGTGTACGACAGATAGTTTTTATTAAACTGATTATTCTAATCTTAACTCATAAACATGTTCACGTTTCGTGTTGCAAGCAACAAAGAATGTCCCGTTCAGTAGTCTATTGTCGATTTGCTGATACATTATAGTGGATGGCACTCTAATGTGTTGTTATCTTCAAAGTTTCTTGTGCTATGGTTCTGTTTTCATTATGAAGTATATCAATATCAATGTCAAATTGATACATGAACATAAAAGAGTTAATTGCATAAATTGTCCCTGAACTTTAGCCAAATTGCATGTTTCATCCCAACCATTACGAAAGTCAGAAATCGTCACTGTGAGAAGCCTTTGAAGAAATTTTCGCCTTTGGTTGGGACGAAAATCGCATGTTTCGAAAGTCTTAACAGACAAGCTTCGTCCCAACCGGGACGAAAATTTACTCAAAGGTTTTTCACAAAGACAATTTATGCACTTTCAAAATGGTTGGAACGAAACATGCAATTTAGCCAAAGTTTAGAGACGACTTATGCAATTAACTCAACATAAAAAAGTACGTAACATATTATTATTACTTCATTGAAATCAAGTGGGACACATTGAATTACGAGTGCAAATAGCTGCCACAAGTTGAAGAAGAACTAGTGGTTGGAAAAGAGAGTTACAAGATCTCAATGAGCAAATCCCCATCACAAACTCACAATAACCCCATCTCTTTCTATCTAGGCCTTATCTATATCACCACATATTCTATTTTTTATACTACAATTCCCTTCATTTGATATTATGTATATATATATTGATGATATTTTATTCTTATACAAAATTTCGCCATCACATATCATTCGACTTGTTGCATAAGTGGTGAAGTTGACTGTATAATCATGAGAATTGTGATTTTTAGATTGGTTACATGTAAAAATGCAGTCCATGTCCTTTTAAGATATTAAAGTATTTTAGCTATTGTAAATCTTATTTAGTTTACGGAATCATAAATATGCAATGGAGTATATTTTTTTTAATGACAAATATGCAATGGGATATGTCTAAATTTAAATTCAAATCTTAATATATATATATAGTGACTAGATTAAAATACATATAGTTTAGAAAAAGACGATTTAAACCGGGCGGAATGATGACCACACGATGGCCGTGGTTATCACTGCAATATCAGCGTCAACTCAGTTTTTTCTTTCTACAACCCTTTTTATGACCAATTTAGTGTAATAATGCGACCACGATCACTACAAAAACATACCTCACTTAAACACAAATATACGCGACAAAAATCATTTAATAATAACACTTAAACACCATCCATGAGTGATGAGCCTCACGACCATCCATTACATATGGTCTTAGTTTTATAAAAAATTTAATGAATGATTTCATTTTTAAATAATGAATAGGTTAAATAAGTTAATACACAAATGAAGTAATGACTAGAAATTTGCTACTATATGATTAGCAAAAATGGAATCGAGCCGAGTCAAGTTGATAATGTTAAGCACGAACCTCGTTTCAAACCCGACAAAATATTAAATTCCAACCTTGCGCTTGGTTAAATAATTTGCACTATAGAGCTTAATGTCACAACCCGCCTACTCATGGTGATCATTTTACAAGTATGTTCGGGATTTCGGATTATTCTACACCTCACGAAAGCTTTGATAAGTTTGGAAGAGTATAGTTCTGTGTTCTCATGGAAGTCCTATAATCTTCCTACCATGGAAGTGTGTAGAAATTGTACATAGCTTAGTTCACTAGTATAAATAGAGAAGCCTCATTTGTTCAAGGCATCCAAGAAGTTCTCTTGAAGCAAACTTGTAAAGCTCTCTAGTAATACAAAGTGTTCTTTACATTCCACTTGTTCCATTCTTTGAAGTTTACTTTCGCATACATCGTTAATTGTTCGAGCAAGGTCGAGCTTAGTCGAGACTAAGTCGCCGCGGAAGACCTTGTAGAGACAAGTCCGTGACAAGTGGTATCGAGACAGTTGATTCAAGGCGATGGTAAACGAGACCGATAAGATTGGTCTTAGTGGAAGGCGATCATTGACGAGAAGCGAGTCGCGATGACAAGCGTCAAGACCCGAAGAAGAAGAGGTGCGTCTAAGGACGTTATGTCGAGCTTGGATAAGAGATTGGCGGTGTTGAGACATCCGTGTCGAGTCAAGACCCAAGTTGAGGGCTTGGAAGGTTTATACTCGACTTTTCGACCATGAAGGATGACTTTAGGGTCGCCCTCAATACTCTTAGTGGCGACTTTAAACGTGAAATTGATGGTCTAAAAGAGTTGTTCTTGGGTAAGATATCCAGGCATTGAGAAGACCATCAAGACTTGCAAGCCGATGTAGTGCTATACAGCAATCCATGGCTAACGGAGGTGGCAACGTTGGTAATAATGCTCAAGATTGATGTTCAAACCATCACCGCTCATGGAAAAGTGGGAAGCTGGGGGTTGATGATTTATTATGGGAGATGGAGCAATACTTGAGGCGCCAACATTACGGATGATGACACCAAGATCAAGATGGCGACCCGATACTGAAGGATATCACAAGCGTTATGGTGGAGACGCCGATATGGAGATATCGAGCGAGGTACATGTACTAGCGATACTTGGGTTGATTTTGTTCTTGAACTTAAGAAGCAATTTTATCCGGAGAATGCTAAGAACGAAGCAAAGAGTCGGCCAGAACTTAAGCATCTAAGACGATCCGGATTATGTTAAGGAGTTCACTACACTCACCTGGAGATTCCTGATCTTCCGACCAAGACTCTCTTTTTATTTCCTCATTGGTTTGCAAGGATGGGCTAAGGCGGAGTTAGAAAGACGTGGAGTTCAAGACCTTGCTACGGCTATCACCCATGCCGAGGCCTTGATCGACTTTAGTACGAGGAGGAAACGTCTAGTCAAGGATCGAAAGGTGAACCATGAGAAGGTGGGAAGAGAAAGTCGCCAAGCAAAGCATGATAATACATAAACCACCAACCGGAAAGAATAAGTACGTAAAGACGGCCTTCAAGAGTGGTGGATGCTTCATATGTGACGGACCTCATAGAGCTCGAGATTGCCCTAAGAAAGCAAGCCTTAATGGAATGATGGTTCATGAAGACAAAGGCCCAAGTGATGGCGGATGCATGAGCTCGATGAGGATCTTGAATGCAATCAAGGCCAAGACGGAGGTACCGAAAGTTGTAGGGAAAGGATTGAAATTTGTGGAAGCAACCATCAATGGGACCAAGGTACGTGCTTTAGTAGATTCCGGAGCCACTCATAATTTCGTGTCGGTTGATGAAGCCAAACGGCTATGGATTAGCGCTACGAAAGGGAGTGGAACGTTTAAGCGGGTAAACTCGAAGGCCAAGCCAATGGAAGGAGTGGCTAAGGATGTTCGGGCGAAGATTGGAGAATGGGAAGGACGATTGACTTGTCGGTGGTCCCAATGGATGATTCGATGTGGTTCTTGGGTCGAGTTCCTCGATAAGGTACGAGCTTTCCTATGCCATTTGCTAATTCTTTATGTATCCTAGATGGTGGAAAGACTTGCATGGTTAGCACGGAACGGATTCTAAGTGTGGAGCGAAGACCCTTTCGCCATGCAATTCAAGAAATGGTACAACAAGAGCGAGCCTTGCTATTTGGCGGTAACAAGGCTAGAGACGAATGGCGGTCGGGAAAATTGGAGGTACCGGCGGAGATTGGGCGGGTACTTGATGAGTTCAAGGATGTGATGCCAAAGGAGTCGCCCGAAGCTACCACCCAGAGAGAGTGGATCATGCCATCGAGTTGGGCCCGGTGCCAAACCACCCGCCAAAGCCCCTCACCGAATGCCGCCACCGAGTCGGAGGAGTTGCGTGAAACAACTCAAGGATCTATTGACGCGGCTATGTTCGACCGAAAGCCCCATATGGTGCTTGTAGGTGCTATTTCAAAGAAAGAAGGACGGATCCTTGCGAATGTGCATAGACTACCGGCACTTAACAAGGTAACGATTAAGAACAAGTACCCTATTCCTCTTATTATGGTTTGTTTGATCAACTTGGAAAGGCGAGATACTTCCAAGTTAGATTTGAGATCTGGGTACTATCAAGTTCGGATAGCGGAGGAGACGAAGCTAAGACGACGCTACAAGGTGTTCCAAGTGCTACGAGAGAATGAACTTTATGTGAAGTTGGAGAAATGCTCTTTCGCCCAAGACGAAGTCGAGTTCTTGGGCACAAGATCAAAGACGGTGGATTAATGATGGACGGGCAAAAGTAAAAGCTATCCGAGAGTGGGAACCACCAACCAAGGCGTGGAGTCGAGATCTTTCCTTGGGTTGGTAAACTATTATCGGGTTTATCGAGGGTACTCGGCAATAGATCTCCTCGACAAACCTATTGAAGAAGAACAAAGCTTGAGTCGGGACGGTGCCAAGCGCCGCTCGAGAGTTCGAAGAAAGCGGTTATGGAAGAACCGTGTCAGACTACCTGGACGCGACTATGCCTTTTGAGTTGCACACGGATGTGTCGGACTTTGCTATCGGAGGAGTTCTAATGCAGAAGGACACCCGATCGCATTCGAGAGCGGAAGTTAAATGAGACGGAGAGAAGTACACCGTATAAGAGAAAGAGATGACGGCAATTGTGCATTGCTTGCGGACTTGGAGGCATTATTTGTTGGGTTCGAGATTCGTGATCAAAACAGATAACATTGCTACGAGTTATTTTCAAACCCAAAAGAAGTTAAGTTCCAAGCAAGCTCGGTGGCAAGACTTCCTAGCCGAGTTCGACTATCACTGGGTACAAGCCGGAAGGCTAATGTGTAGCCGACGATCGAGTCGCAAGGCGGAGTTTGCGGCAATCACCCAAGCACAATTCTTCCTCCAAGACCGAATCAAGGAAGGATTGGAACATGATCCTTTTGCCAGAAGCTCGTGGCTCTAGCAAGAGAAGGAAAAACTCGGAGATTTTGGCTTAGAGGAGACATGTTGTTCACGAAAGGAGATCGGTTTTACGTACCTAAGTGGGGTGATCTTAGGCGTGCAATCTTGAAGAAGTGTCATGATTCAAAGTGGGCCGGTCATCCGGGGATAAAGAGGACGTTGGCATTGGTTGAAGGCACTTATTATTGGCCAAGGATGGAGGACGATGTAGAGACATTCGCATGAACGCGCCTTTATTTGCCAACAAGACAAGATAGAGCAAAAGAAGTCCGGAGGATTGTCGAGCCTCTACCGACGCCCAAGCGGACCATGGAAAGCGTTTCCATGGACTTCATCACTTGCTTACCAAGTCGGGCGGAATGGGAGTATTATTGTGGTGGTCGATCGATTCTCTAAGTATGGAACTTTCATTGCCACACTACCCGATGTTACCGCAGACGATACGGCGAAGCTTTTCTTTAGAAATGTGGTGAAGTATTGGGAGTGCCACATGTGATCGTTAGTGATCGAGATCCAAGATTCATGGTGGCGCTTTTGACCGAGTTGTTCAAGATCACGGAACGGATTTGAACTTTCTACAAGTTTCCATCCCCAAACGGACGGCAAACGGAGAGGGTGAACGATTATTGAGCTCTATCTTCGACATTATGTGAGTGCCAACCAACATGATTGGGCTAAACTCCTTGACGTTGCTCAATTCTCATACAACATGCAAAGGAGTGAAGCCACAGGGAAGAGTCCTTTTGAGTTGGTCATGGGGCGCCAACCATTGACTCCGAATGCATTAGCCGCATCATATGAGGGGAGTAGCCCAGCCGCTTACAAAACAATGAAGGAATGGCATGAACAAGCGGACTTGGCCCGGGCTTCGTTGGATAAAGCGGCTAAGAAGATGAAGAAGTGGGCGGACTGGAAAAGGAGACACGACGAGTTCGAGGTCGGGGATCAAGTGATGGTGAAGCTCTTGCCTCAAAAATTCAAATCACTAAGGAAGGTGCACAAGGGTTTAATACGGAGGTATGAAGGCCCTTTCCCGATGATAGGACGTGTTGGAAAAGTCTCTTATCGACTTCAACTACCATCCAAGTTGAAGATTCATTCGGTCTTCCACGTTAGCCTTCTCAAGCCTTATCATAAGGACGAGGAAGACTCGGAATGAGGGGTGTCCAAGCGGGCACCAACAGTGGTTATTACCTCGTACGATCGAGAGGTTGATGAGATCTTGTCGGATCGTATGATACGGAGACGAGGGGTGCCAAGCTATAAGGAGTACTTGATCAAGTGGCATAATTTGCCCGATAGCGAAGCAAGTTGGGTTCAAGACTTGTTATGGCACCGCAGACAAGATCAAGAAATATCACGAGGATGGCACGACGAGGACGCTATGAGCTTAAAGGGGAGGATGTCACGACCCGCCTACTCGTGGTGATCATTTTACAAGTATGTTCGGGATTCCGGATTATTCTACACTTCTCATGAAAGGCCTTGGATAAGCTTGGAAGAGTTTAGAAGCCCTAGAAGCTCATGGAAGTCCTAGAATCTTCCTACCATGGAAGTGTGTAGAAATTGTACATAGCTTAGTTCACTAGTATAAATAGAGGAGGCCTCATTTGTTCAAGGCATCCAAGAAGTTCTCTTGTAAGCAAACTTGTAAAGCTCTCTAGTAATACAAAGTGTTCTTTACATTCCACTTGTTCCATTCTTTGAAGTTTACTTTCGTTGCATACATCGTTAATTGTTCGAGCAAGGCCGAGCTTAGTCGAGACTAAGTCATACTCAAGACCTTGTAGACAAGTCCGTGACATTGCGGGGAAAACATAATAACAACATAATTAGTGTAGGTTAGGGGCGGAAATTCTCGACACGACACGATAAACGACACGAACACGACACGAAGTTAAACGGGTTTGGGCTAAGGATAAACAGGTTTTGGTAATAAACAGGTCAACCCGTCTAACCCGTTTAATAAACGGGGTTATATTTTGGTTGAGTAAATACTAAACAGGTCAACCCGTGAACCCGTTTAAGTATACAAGACTCAAAAAATAAAAAATATAAACTAATTTTTTATGTGAGATGTGGATTAAATATTTTTTATGTACTTAATATGAGTGAATTACGATTATACCTTAAACATCCTTGAAATTGACACTTTATAACTCTGAAAATTGTCGTATAGTTATTTGTATTTAGATCCTTATATCACTTTTTCATTTAAACTAGTTAAAATAACAAACCACCAACCTTATTTACTGCTTGATCTATTTAGTTAAACAGGTTAAACGGGTAATAAACGGGTTATACGTGTTATGCAGGTCTGGGTTAGGGTTGAGTTTCTTGACATGATTAATAAATGGGTCGTGTTTGGGTAGAGGTTATACCAATCCGCCAACACGCGAACGCGGATAGGTCAACACGAACACGACTCGATTGCCACCCCTAGTGTAGGTTAACTTAACATGATATATTTGAGCTTCACTCGAATTGACATAAATTGCTTCTTTAGTACCAAAAATATACATATATACATATGAATGTAGAACAAGGTGTAAATATATAAATATGCAAACATGGTGAGGCATGGTAAATTTCCGAGCAATGCATTTTGATACTCGAGCTTGACTTGAGACTCTTTGGGTCTAAATCGAAACAATTTTAATGTAGGTTGGTCGTGAAAATGCACACGAAAAGCTTTGTGACTCAGCGATATTTTGTACATGGCGGATTTTATTTTATTTTATTTTTATTTATTTATTCTTTTCCCTAATCAAATCGCTATTTTAAGTTTAGCTTAATACATGAGATAAATTTTGTTGTATATATTATGAGTTATCATTATCATAAATGAGCGAAGAGTAGCACACTTCGCACATTGTTGTAATAGTTATTGTTAAAAAGAAAATTTGGGTGAAAGTGTAGTAACTCGTAAATTTTCATAAGGCAAAATGACTAATTTGCCTTTTGATTTTGACTTTTGACTATTTGGCTTTTACCGTAACGTAAAAGCAAATACGGTAACGGGTAGTAACTGGTTATTTCCCAAGTTAAATAATTCACTCTATTTGGGATTATTATACTCTGAACATTTTTGTTCACCTATAGCTATAAATAATTATTTAAAGTTCTTACTTTATTAATTACGAAAGTTTAATCGTGTAAACTTTCCTCGTGGTCAACACAAGACTACGATAAGCCTATGTGTTCAAAATACTCTATTTTCACCAATAGTCATATTTTATATGAACTATTTCCATTTTAATAATTTTTACGTAAACATTTTAATCTTTACGTAATACGCGTGTTCAAACCTACGTTATTAGGTTTTAACAATATAGACGCACCCAAATAGACTTATCACACCTTTAATATACCTAGTTGGAGTATATTGATAAGTTTAAATATTTTCATAAGTATTATATTTTTATGTTGCTCGGTTTTAAGTTTCGTAACTTAAAGGCTTAACATTAGTAATTACCGGGACCAAACTATACCCTCCAAATCCTAAATTACTATTATAACATATGATAACAAACAATCTTACATATTTGCTCACCCTTTGCCACGTCTAAAGATGCAACACACATGTCATTTCCTTGCTACTTTTATGCTAAATCACCAAACTTATCACCTTAGTCATTATCTTATTAATTCATTATACAAATCTAGTTAGAAGAAAAGCTCCCAATTCTCTTTGTCCTTTCATATGTTGCCGTGACCTCACAAACACCAAAACACCATTTCATTCTAATGGTAGCTACAAAATTATACATTAAAGATTGAAGGCTTAGTTGGTACATAAGAGTTCTTGTGTTGTTTTGGAGATTCCTTGGTTAAATTAGAAGATTATCAAGGTACTTAGGGGCTGAATAAAAGGAGTTATTACAAGGGTAAAGAGATTAGTGAACTTTGGTTAAAGGGTTGAAGATTGGAAGAAGTTAGGCTTGATTATTAGTAACTTTTCATCCTATCCTTTGTAAGGTTTTAGTTTATTTTCATATTCATTCAATATGGTTGTAATAATCTCTATTATTATTGGATATAATTTGATATAAGTACTATATGTAATATGGCATGATTGATGTTGTACATGAAGTTTGTAACATGAAAAGAAGCTAGAACAAGCCTTAGGTAGGTTTTATGAACCTGAAATTTAAAACAGTCACAAAGATTGATTAAACTGATCATATCAGTAAACCATGAGGTTAATTCAATAAGATAATCTTGTAGAGCTATGTCTTATGGTTGTTTTTCCGGGTGGCGCACCTCATAACTCATCCCGATGAGTAAATGAGAGCCAAAATGGCAAAACATGTCAAAATCTGCACACCAGATTTCATTTGAGAAAAACCCATGGTTCTGGTCATTTCTTCGAGTCGACTCAGTTTTATGAAATGTAGCTAGGACATTAACTTGAAGTTTGGCGAAAGCCGCGCGTCAAAACAAGTTGTAGAACTCAACTTATGGTCGTTTTAGCAGGACTGAATGTGCAGCCAAACTTTCTGCAATGAAATATAAGTAATTACTTGTTATTAGACAATTGATATAAGTAAAATTTGGACTTTAGACTTGATTAAGCTTTAGAAGCTGTTAGAGGAAGTAAAAACTAAAACTTGGGCTTTTGAATCACTTAAAAAGGACTTGTGGTTAAAAAGTTACGCCTAGTTAAGTGTTACTAGAGGTAAATATAGTGTTGGAACAAGAAAGCTTGTTGAAACGATTTTAAAACGAGGTTTTGACCCTTTTCTGGTCCGAATCAGCAAAAGTGTAAAATACAAAAGTTTCTCAGAATGACTTTTTCTACAAAAACTCAGGTGCACCGGAAAAACTACAAAACTAATTGAACCTGCTGTATACCGGAAACAACCATCGCTGAGAAACTTTGAGTGATATCTTGATTCCTTGAGGCCAAAACAAAGTCAAGGTTAAGCCAAGGTGTTGTTTCAAGATATTTTAACTTAGATACATCCTTAAGAATGTCCTTGATTATTGTTTGACTTAGCCGCACGGCTAATATAAGTTTAATCGCCCGAAACTTGTTTTAGAAACTTGGTTCATTGGGTTAGACTTTGCTAGACTTTGACAAACTAAGTAAATGACCATATGGCATGTTAAACCACTTCACGAAACACAACTTATATCATCATATCTTCAAATAAGTCAATCAATAGTCTTTGACGCAAACATGACACATGTTTTATATAACATTTGTCTCGTCAAATACTTCACTTATAAATGACAAGTACAACAATAGTAGGGAATTTCATTATCATAAAGAGGCCTCTTCTGGTGTCGATCAAATAGTTATGGATTTACGATTTAAAGTGTCCCTGCTCCTCATATGCTCACTACACGACCTCTTGATTTTGATAGCCCGAACGATGGTACGAGGTTATTTATAAAAGAGCTATAAGCCAAACAAACACTTAAGGGATACCTTAACTTAAGGATTCATGTACAACATCAAATTGAAAGCCAACAAACTACATATACTTGTACAGTTATATTGTACACCATACTAAAACGCGAATACTATGCTTTCGTAAAGATCGTGGTCTTGCCACTCTCTATTGTTGACATACAATATATCGTTACACTCCGCTGCTGATCACTACAGTGAGTTTCATAGCCCCAGCTTTTGTTTAACTGTTTTATAAACTCTTTTGGGGGAGATACATGCTACTTCTTTTACTACATGCTAAAATGCTTTATTATCGACAATTACTTGCAAAATGAATGCATCGATCGATTATTGCATGCCTAAGTTGTTTATGCCAAAAGTCCCCAACATCATGGACCGCTAATCACCGGGAGCGAGCGAAATATCATGGATAGGCCTATCTGATTGACGAACTCGCCTATGTTATCGAAATAACAAGACACACATTATTTGAGGTTATCTAGGTAAATGGCAAAATACCTACCCGGCAAGTTATTTACTGTATATATCGTCCGGTGATATATATACAATAGTCAGTCGTGAGTGCCATGAGCTTAGAGCAATAATAACTATCAAGAAGATAATTGTACACATTGCAATTATACTACGAACTATATTGTCCATTACTGTTTTTACTAAACTTGAAATCTTGTGATCAAACTATTGTACTTACAAACCTATGAACTCACTCAACCTTTGTGTTGACATTTTTTAGCATGTTTATCTCAGGTTCGAAAGAAATTATCTGGCATGGCATGTGAAGGCGCACGGAAATTTTTTTGAAGACAATGCATATATTATCATTCGAAAAATATTACAACTTTTATGTTGTACTTTTTATGATTGTACAAACTTGTGGGACCTCTGTTTGTAAACTCTGATATTTTAATCGAATGATAATTTATTTCAAAGCGTCTCATTTAGAGTCGTCAGAATCTTGTCTTTGAAACTATGAAGTAATACTCCAGTGACACAATCTTCCGCTGCAATAATTTTGGGGGTGTTACAGAAAGACACTAAAAGCACACAGTGTGCATGGACGGGAGGGATGACACCATCCCATAACGCCAGTGGCTAGCCTGTAACTCGAGCCTCACATCCCTTTTCGCGCTATTGGGGTTGGTGCCTTTAGGACCAGCCCAAGACATACGTTTTTTCTTTTTCTTTTTTGTGTGTGTGTGTTATATTTGTGTTTTTATTGGGTTTTTGATAGGGCAGAGGTGTCCTATAAAGCTAACTTTTGAAAAAATTGTGTTTTTTGTTTATGTTATAATTCCAAATTATAGGTAAAAAAAATACTAAGATGATAGCAATTTTTTGCAATAAGAAGTCATCATGCTCTAACGCTAGGCACAATGAGGGTCACAATCTACTGGGTTTGTCAAGGTTGCTGAGGGTCGTCTTTGTTGTGGCTTTAAAGTCGTCGAAGGTTGTCGGTCATGGTTTTGTGTATGAGGGTTGTCCAGACAATCCAGGTTGTGTGGTTGTTTTTGTGTGTGTTTTAATAATTAAAATGTTTGTGGAGTATGTTTTTTATGGTGTAGGTCATCTTATTATGGTTAAAAGGTTGTTTGTAGGTTGCAAAAAGAGAAATCTAATGTGACAGGAAAGATATAGGTTGACGAGGGTTGTTATTGTAAGACCGCATGTTTACATTGAAATCCGTAGGTTAATCTTTATTAATCATCCACTATTTATAATAGTAAAACTCTAATACCCTAAACCCACAAACCGGGTTTGGGCTTATCCTTATCCTTTAACACTCCATGCAACCGAAATGCATAAATCGCAAAGTTCGGGATCAAGAAGAAAACTAAGAAAGCAAAATAAAAATAAAACCAAAGTAAAATGGGATAACCCAAAGTATTCCCTGCTCAAATTTTTGTTTACTTGATAACCAAAGTATCCAAGGATAAACCAAAGTATCCCAAACAATGCCCTAATAATAGCCCTAGATTCGACACCAACAAAAGTCGTCTCGGGAATAAGAACCCTAGATTCGACACCAACAAAAGTCGTCTCGGGAATAAGAACCCTAGATTCGACGCTAACAAAAATCGTCTTGGGAATTAATACCCTAGATTCGACACTAACAAAAATCGTCTTGGAAATGAATACCCTAAATTCGACATAAAACAAAAACAAACAATTAAATGACTTTTTTTTTTAGTTCAAACCATATAGATCGAATAGGGTCAACTCGGCCGGGTCAACTCGGTCGTTTAATAAAAACATACCCGAACCCGACCTTGTTTAACACTCGGTCAACTCTGCCTGGGGTTCGGGGTCAACTCGAGTATTTTACATCAGAAAGTGTTGTTGAACCTGGTTAGTCGAGTTCGGCCGGTCAAGGCAAAAATATACCGAACCCGACCTTGTTTAGAACTGGGTCAATTCGGGTTGACCCGATCGACCAATACATTTTGAACCGATCGACCCGACCCGAATCGACTGGTCGGCCGGCCGGTCAGTCGGCCACGAATGACACCCCTAGATCGGAACATACATAGCACCAATACTAAAATCCACAAGATAAAAGAAAATGTAGTGCTTGTGAGATATTAATTAGGGAAGCTTGAGAACTATACGTGGGAACACATAAGCCACACAATTGGTAGTCAAATAATTCAACAAAAAGAAAACATACGTGATTGGAGGATTGTAGAGTTGAAAAAAAAAATTGTTTTTCCCGATTTCTCTTGAGTAATGTTATCGGCAGCGGAAGAAAAGGAATAAATATGAATTGTGGTTTTTAGAGTGCAGGTACGGTAGAAGTAGGGTTTGGTTTTAAGGATCGAATAATGTGGTTGATACTATATAAGACCGCATGTTTACATTGAAATCCGTAAGTTAATATTTATTAATCATCCACTATTTATAATAGTAAAACTCTAATACCTTAAACCCACAAACTGGGTTTGAGCTTATCCTTATCCTTAAAACAATTAAACAACTATCTTTTTCAACAATTAAAAAAAAAAAAAAAAAAAAAAAAAAAGCTTAGTCCTTAAAAACCCATTAGTAGTCAGCGAGGTCAGTGAGGACGAAGCATCTTCACGTAACTGATTCACCACTGTTTCAAATTCGTTGATGAGTAGGTTTTGTGTGATTGTGAGGAACGAAAAGTTAAGAATTTTAGGGTTTAAAGGATGGTGTTTTATTGAAGTGGGGGTTTGACGGGTGGTTTAGGGTAGTCGCTCAACTTACCCACCCTGCGCCGATACCACGTTGTAACATCAGAAAGCCCAAGAGATAACTTTATTATTAGATGACTTCAACCCACAAACCGGATTTGGGCCTATTTATTCTCTAATAGTTACGGGTTTGCCTAAACATTAAAAAGAAATTATGTAAAAGTATTATTCGGTACACTTGGACCACCCAAGGAAGGAAAAAATGGAATAGGGAGGGGATGAGGGAGGGAGTGTGGATAAAACGTGGACACTTTCAACCAATCAAAACTCATTGAAATCCACCCAACAATCCTCTATTATTTTCACACTTGATATCTTACAAACACATTCTTTTTTTTTTAGTTTGAGAAGGGAGGGCCTGTGGACATCGAAAGCTATAGCATTCTTCTTCAATAATGGCGGCAGTTGTGTCAAGTGCATTTGCAGGTGCCAAGCTTGAAACACTCATCACCTTCAATGCTGCTGCAACTGCCACATCCTCGTCATCAACATCATCATCTTGTCACTTTCCAAGAAGAACCAACAATGTTGTTTCTGTTGTCAGATGCCAATCTTCATCAAATGCTAGTGATGTAGTTATTGAGAATTCTTCTTCAAGTGCTGCTGGAAATAATGCTTCTAGTATCTCTGCCCTTGAACAGCTTAAAACATCATCAGCTGACAGTATGTTCTCTTCATTTTTTTTTTCTTGACATTATGATTTTATATTACTACTACTTTAATACTATGTATTATACTTTCACATGCATATCTTATAAAACCAGTTATGTCAAATTGTAAAACTGTATCTTTTTTAGCTTCTCACACATTTATTTTATAGTTTCATGTGTGTTTTTGTTTTCTTGTCCGGTGAACAATAATTTTGAGACAGATGATGAAACATTAGGAGAGTTTTTTTTTTTTTTTTTTTTGCCCAATCTAAACATGAAAATGTTATATATACTAATTATTTAGTAAGATAAGATAAAATGATTTAAAGTAAACACATATACAAAATGTTAAATATGTTTTTCTTATCATTATCATTGTATACTACCTAAAGATTTTTTATTTACATAACAAATGTCTTTTGCCTTTCCTTTTTTTTTTTTTTTTTTTTTTTTTTTTTTTTTTGTATTGTGGGCAATTATTTTGGGACGAACTAATCATGTTAGTTTTTGTTATAAAGTAGCCTAAAATGTACCTCTATGCTTTTAATCCTCTTATTTAGGGCATGTTTGGCAGCGAGCGTTTTAAAGCAACAAGCAATTAGCGTGCCTAGTTTTTCTAAACGTTCCAAATCAAAATGCTACTTTTCGTAGCATTTACTAGCAACTAACCTTTTCGCGTAGTCATTATAGCAATACAACTATGCTACCAAACGCTTTATTAAAACATACCGCTATAGCTTCCTACTACTGCTTGTCGATAATGCTTTCTGATATTGTTATTTTTGCCAAACATATCCTTAATAATGATGCTAAATAACTGTTAAATATAACTGTAAAATAAGAGGATTAATACTGATGAACAACACACTTTATATAACTGTTAAATATGTTTTCCTTATCATAGTATACTAATTACTTCAAGGATTCTTCGATCTTGTTGGGCTCATATTCATTCTATCCAACTTAAATTGGTTTGGAAAAAGAATACAAACTCTTAATCAGTATAAGCTAAAAACGCAGTCCTAAATGAAGCGTAATGTGAACATCTTAGAACTTTAGATAATATTAGATGATGGTTTGAATAGGGTAATAATGAGTTTTCTTGCAACCAGGGTACACCAAGGAAAAGAGTAGCATTATAGTGATTGGACTCAGTATCCACACATGTCCCGTTGAAATGCGTGAAAAGCTTGCAATTCCTGAGGCAGAGTGGCCCAGAGCTATCAAGGAGCTATGTGCTTTGAACCACATCGAGGAAGCTGCTGTTTTAAGTACCTGCAATCGCATGGAGATTTATGTTGTTGCTTTGTCTCAGCATCGAGGAGTTAAAGAAGTTACCGAATGGATGTCAAAGGTACATCCTAATAAGGTTAAACTTACAGTATATGTAATTTAATTAGATAAGTTATAACCCGCAATAGGATACTCAAACACTAGAAACCTATAAATCAGTTCCAAGGAGTTATGTTTTTTGTACTAAATAGTTATGTTGATTAGAATGACAATTAATTAAAACCTGTGTGTCTGACCACAGACTGGAGGGATCTCAGTTTCCGAGATTTCTGAGCACCGTTTCCTTCTGTACAACAAAGATGCAACACGCCACATCTTTGAAGTATCAGCAGGACTTGAATCATTGGTTCTTGGAGAAGGTCAAATTCTTGCCCAAGTCAAACAAGTTGCTAAAGTCAGTCAAGGAGTTGCAGGCTTCGGAAGAAACATCAGTGGGCTGTTCAAGCATGCCATCATGGTTGGGAAACGGGTCAGAACCGAGACCAAGATTGCAGAAGGAGCAGTTTCAGTAAGTTCAGCTGCAGTTGAACTTGCGCTAATGAAGCTTCCTCAATCGGCCCATACAACTGCCAGAGTCTTACTCATAGGAGCTGGTAAAATGGGAAAGCTCGTGATAAAACACATAGTATCAAAAGGGTGCACAAAGATCGTGGTTGTGAATAGATCCGTAGAAAAAGTCAATGCACTTCGTGAAGAGTTTAAAGATATTGAAATCATTTACAGACCAGTTGACGATATGATGGCTTGCGCTGGTGAAGCCGATGTGATTTTCACAAGCACTTCTTCTGATACTCCTTTGTTTTTAAAAGAAAATGTGATTGATCTTCCACCTGTGAGTCCCGATGTTGGTGGAAAGCGTCTTTTTATTGATATTTCAGTTCCAAGAAACGTCGGATCTTGTGTTAAAGATCTTGAGACTACAAAAGCATACAATGTCGATGATTTGAAAGAAGTTGTGGCTGCTAACAGAGAAGACAGGCTCAGAAAAGCAAGGGACGCTCAAAACATCATCGACGAAGAATTAGTACTATTTGAAGCTTGGAGAGATTCACTAGAAACCGTTCCTACTATCCGGAAATTAAGAGCATATGCTGAAAGAATCAGAACCAGTGATTTAGAAAAATGCTTGCAGAAAATAGGTGACGTAAACAACAATACAAGAAAAGCCGTTGAAACTCTGAGCCGTGGTATAGTCAACAAGCTTCTCCATGGTCCATTGCAGCATTTGAGATATGACGGAAGTGATGACAGGACTTTGGACGAGACTCTCGAGAATATGCATGCCCTTAACAGAATGTTTAGTCTTGAGACTGAAATATCTGTTTTGGAAGAAAAGATTCGAGCTAAAGTTGAACAACAAAAGTAAGCTTTTTTGCCGATTCTTTTTTGTTTCCATAACACAAACTCGTTTGAATAAGAGGAAATTTTCCTCATTTTGTTGTTCAGATAGTTCAATTGGACTACTTCCATTAAGGAATGTCTCCTAAATGTGTTTTGTTAATGAATATTGTTGTTCATCCTTGTAATTACATTTACTGATTTGATCAATATAAATACATTATTTCACTTTATGAATCATGGATGATTATATATTCATTCTAGATTGTGCTTCATATGAACTTCTGTTATGTGCCTTGTAGGCAAATAAGTAGATATGCTAACTTGTGTCTGGACTGTCCGATTTCCGATCCATGATTGCCTAAGATTTTACATTCACTCCCGGTTAAACATTTTGACACAGCGACTTGTTTCTTAGTCTTCCAATAAGCTAAGGAATGACCCAAGAATATGCCATAACTTGTTAGAGACCTTCTTGTCATCAAGGAGGATGTCCAATCAGCATTAGTAAAACCGAATGAGACTCAACAGGATAGAAGAACCCTTTTGAAACACTCCCTACAAGATATCAAAAAAAAAATGTAAGGCAGCTCGCATATTAGGTTCAGGAAAACTAGAGACTTTTCCGTTGACCATATCACCTCTTCATTATCCTAGATGATCAGATATCAATACAGACTAGGATTGCAGTAAAATCAATACTCCGTTCTAAACCTCTTCACAAACAAGGAATAATCTATTTTAATCCATAAAAAGACTTATATTACAGCTGAACAAAAAAAAGTTGTGCACTCGGCTATTTTTAGTACTGAATCCGTCACTTATTGTATAGAGGTTGGCAGAAGGATTCCTTCCTTTTAATGTTAAACGAGTTGGCTAACTGATACAACATGGTTAGTAAATAGGTTACGCAGCCGACTCTTTCCATCTAGAACCCACTTAGACCCAACCTGGACCGTTTATTTTTGTGTTGCTTTTCAGGTCATGTCGTCATTTTGGAGCTTTTGTAAACAACCTTTTCGAGTTTTCGACCAAGCTATGGGCTACCTCTCCAACTGGGCCTTCCTATTTTCTGTTTTTTTTGGGCTAGGCCTCTAAACCAAAACAAATCTTGAATCCTTGATACCCTCACACATGCAACTGAATCTGTAACGTGGGCTTTGTTCCATCTGTTAAAAATTTGTGTTGTGCATGTTGAATCGTGGTATGACAGAAATCACATGATGCCATTTATGTTAGTGCCCCTATTCCCTTCTATATGTAGTATCTTGAATTTGACATGAACCAATGTACCATTTGTTGACCATGTTTCATGAATACACATCTATTTCTGTAGGCCCTTTTTCTTGATGTAAAACATTTCACAACACATGGTGTAAGGCTTCCAACTTGCCAAGAACACACCTTAAATACCAACTGCAATGTTGTACTATGATCTTTTATGCAATTTGAGGAACACGAATGTGACGGAAATGGTCATTAATGTTGTCAAGGACCAATGTGGGCATTGTGCATCACATAATGTTACACGTCGTTTCAGAAACGAACGAACCAGAATTCCTTAATGTGTTGTTCATTATATGAGCTAGTCCAACAAAGTTTGTGAAAATTACCTTGTACTGAATCACTAGTCTTTTCAAATACCAATAATGTTTTATGACATAGGGTTATTTGTCTGATGGGACTTAATCTCGTTTTTTTCGTGCCCTATTTGTTGTCGAAAAAATCTATGTTTTTGTGATGAAATTAGGTCTAGCCGTTTAGCACCAATAATCTTGTATAGTATGGTGCCGTTAACAAACCTTTTTATACATGACGCATATCAGAAATAATTCATGTAGTTTACGGGAAACCTACCATCTTAAGTCCGCCCCGGCTAGTATCTCATCAATAATAAATGTGCCAAGGAAGCTCTATGTACTCTTGGTACTTGACACCAAAACTAGTAATGGCTCTCCAACTTGATTTAAGAGCTCATTATATTACACCTATTATGTGACCATATTATCAACTTGATTTCTTTACCATTAGTGATGGGACAAAGTAGGAGTTATTAGTTGCTTTAATTACATAATTAAAAGCCATAAACCACTTATTTAATAAATAAAGTTGTATCAATGTAATGAGCAAGTAATAACAAGATCAATCATGAAAATCAAATCAAACCTTTTCTTACAGATTCATTCAGTCTCATACCCACGTGATTCCATGTGCTCTTTTTGATTCCAAAATATTTTCTACACATTATTTATTTATGCAACTATTACTTAATTAACAATTTTCCTTAATCTAATTAAAAAAAAAAAAAAAGAAGCTAAAACCTAGCATTTTCAAAGCCGTGCAAGTCGCTGACTCTATTGAAGGACTTCTTTGTGACCGCAGCTTTAGCCAGCTTCTCAGCCGCTCTCCAAGCCGATGTCGGCGTTAACGGATCACCGTTTTCGTCAACTAGAACTCCTTGCTGTTGTTGTTGTTGAACTAGCTGATGTTGGTATTGTACTCTCCATTGCACATCTACCAGCTCGGACTCTAGCCCTTTGACAAACTCTTGAGCCGATACCGACTGCTTTAGCAAAGCTCGAGCCGATGACAGCAAATGATGAGCCGTGGTGAGCTTGTTGTGTTCAACTAAGAGCCGTGACTCAGCCACGGCTCTTGTGGCAATAAAAAGGTTTCTTAGCCGTTCGATCTTCGGCGAACACGTTGAAGACCGAACGGTCTGTGCACGAGGCACTAACAACGCCTTCTCTCCACCGTATATCACTTGTTGTGTTGCGGGGTCGTTGTAACAACACCTAGCTGATAACACATGATGATGGGACCCGTTATTCGAAGACCGTGGGACCCTCATTTCAACCAAAACCTCCCTCTCTTCCTCCGCGTAAAGATCCCCAAAACGAACCGAACCGGGGTTTAGCACAACCGGCTTTCCATTACACGAATAAACCGCGGTTATCTCAGCCGGATCTGAACCGGGTGCCACGCCTAACTCAACCCTCAAATCCTGCGCCACTACACTTAATAAACCGCCTACACATTTCGTAAACGCATTTTCGGCCGGTTCATTACTTTCATAACTATACCCATCCCCGGTTTTTTCTAAAGTATGAACCGGTATCTCAACATGGGCAAACCGCGTGGACGACACGTGGTTTGCCCGTTGCCTAGTCGAATTAGTATTAGTATTAGTATTAGCATCAGTCGGATGGTCTTCGTGACCATCCGATAATAAAATAATACTCGCAACAGGATTTCGCTCCCTTCGGTCTTCCAACACTTTAGTCGCTTTCCTCAACGCCTCACCCGCACACGTCCCTCGGCTCACAGCCAGCTGATCAATAATACGCCGAGCCGAGCGTTGACCTCTCGCACTCATTCTTTTCAAAGGCAGCACTCTTTTCGGACAAGCCGAGAACGCCACAATAGCGAGCCGATCAGCCGAGCCGAGCGAAGAAATAACCAACCTCATAGCCCTTTTCAACATTTGTAACTTAGCCCCACCCATACTCGCACTCACATCCAACACCGCCACTAAATCAATAGGCGCGCGTGTTGATAAAGACTTGTTCAACACGCGCGCTGGCGGCGGTGCTTTAACTTTTAGCACCACCGCGTAAGTTTCATGCGTCTCCGTAGAAGAAATAACTGCCACTTCTGACATTAACATCACTTCCACATTTTTTAGTACACCTGTTTGTTCAGCTGAAGACGAACAAACAGGTGTACTAAAAAACCCTTTAAACTCTTCATCGTCAAATTCTTCCTCTAGAGACTCCGCTATTGGGGCAATGCCCCTCGGAGTCCGTAACGGCTCATCGTCATTGTAAGGCCTAGATTTTGCTTCAGAAAGTTTGTTAGGCTGGATGGTGTTTTGGTTATGGTCAATACTAAGGAACGAGGCGTCTTTCCAGGTGGATTTACAAACCGGGCAAATGAGAGCTTTTTCGAGCTTGACGTGATTTGAAATACATGGAAAATGAAATGCGTGTGAGCATTCTGCTGTGAATATTGCTGTTTTGTGACCCGTTTTCACACTTTGTAGACATAGCCCACAGTTACTCTGCACAAACAAAAAATAACAGATACAAATACTGTCAGTCAGATGTAAACAGTCACACCCTTACGCTAAAAAAAATTTTAAAAAAAAAATCAAAAGTACTTACTCTAGAAAAGCCTAATGAGGATTTGAAAATAGAGAAAGGAGATCTAGGAGAGGAAGGATTTGATTTAATGTTATTTTTTGTCTTGGTTTTACATCTTAGTCTAGGAGTAATATTAAGGTTATCAATAACAGAAGAATGGAATTTGGTATCATTGTCTACATTTGTTTTGGGGCGTAAACGTAACGGAGCAGTAGTAGTAGCAGTAGCAGTAGTCGTATCATTATTATCATTATCATTATCATTGTTGTTGCTATTGGTGATTTTGGAACGTAAGCTCCAATTGCGAGGAGTGGATGGGTTAGAGCCGAATGATGAGCTTTTGAAAAACCGAAGCTTGCGAGGGCTCGGGGACGGCTCGCCCAGGACGGGCGAGTCGGACGGGTTTCGCGGGATAGTTGTGCAAAAGGCTCGACGCCAACCGGTTCCCATTTGGTGTTTTGGAATGTGAAATGAGAGAGTTGTGAATAAGGTTTGGTTTGTTTATAATGAGATGAGATTGGAATATATTGGGATTCATTTATACTTGTGTAGTATAATAATAGACAAAATTATTTGGTTTTCATTTATCGAGTGAAAAAGGTCAAATATTGAGGCCCTTTTTGGTTTAGACACTTTTAAGTTTTGAATCTTAACTTTCTGCCAAATTTTTAAAAAGGAAATGGGTCAAATTGAGTACATGAGACATTGAATTCGATGTGTCTAAACCAAACTATGTCTCGCCAAACTCGCAATACACACGTAATGATCGATTTTGTACACTGCTTTGGCGAGAATTTGCATTTTTCTTTAGTAATTGTGGGTCGATACAAGTAGTATTTAGTAATTGTACGGTGCCGTTCAAAACAAAAAGAAATTGTTCAGTGTAACAAATAAACCAAACAGCATTTAAATCAAGATTTTTAAGATCGAGATCTTACAAAAAGAAGGTTATCCGTGAGAATTCCACTTGCGTTACGAAATTATAGATATTGTGAATGCAATTTAGACAAACATAGTTCTTTTGCAATTAATCCAATGACAGAAAGACTCAAGGCTGAATCAATCGACCTGGCTCAGCCTCATTCTTGCCATTTGCTTTTTATGAGACCCATCTCCGCAAAACCCATGAAAGACACCTGGAGAATTTGTGGAATAAGAAGTCGTGTCCGAGTCTTGGCTCGTCTCCAAGAGGCCTTTACTGCAAATAAAAGTTGGCGCTTATTCCTCAGAAGATGGATAATTCTTGCCGCCAAAGCGTCCGAGATCGGAACGTTCCCATCAATCAACATCTTTTGTGTGGAATACTTCTTTTGCAATTTACTTTGCTATGCAAATAATAATAGTAAAATAAAATACATTTTGTAAATTAATGTACCGTTCCCAAAAAAAATATTGAATAGTAGGGTATCTTGTTTATTGTAAGCTTTTGGTGGTCAACCATGTGTCTCTAGACATTGGGTATCTCATTACACAAACCGTCTTTGAAAATCATGTTCCCTATTTTTAATTTGATTATTTAGAAAAAGATTAAAAAAAAAATGTTACACTTGAAAAAGTTTATAACTTAAGATCGTGTTCCATTTCACATGTATATAGTGAAACTTATGGCGAACACCAACTAGTTTTACATATGAATAGACTTCAACATTAGATAATTAAAGATTATAGCAATGATAACGAACGAGTATTTGTATTGTGATGGGTAGGTAACTCTGTCAATGTTATCTACGGGTAGATCGTGGTTGAAAAAATGAGCCCTCTAATGGGCAATGGGCAGGTGGCGACTAATGTATATCCGTCGCGGGTAAACCGTCGACTTGTTTTAGATATATCCGCGTATACACCTTTCAAAATATCCATAAACACAATTTTTTTTAATGAGTAAACTACACCGTTCGTCCTTGTGGTATACGTTGACCATCAAGTTTCGTCCCTTGACCAAAAAATTGCATCGTTGGTCCTTAACTCCGAATCGTTAGTCATCGTTGGTCCCTCACACTAACTGGTTGGACTAATTCGTTAAGCCTTGTTAAGTGGAGGTATTTATGTCTTTCCCACCCACACCACTTTTCCCACCCTAAAGATTTTCCCGCTTCTTTCTTTCTCATTTCCCACCATATATAACCATCCCATCACACCTAATTTTTTTATTTTTCTTTCTTTCTTCCATTTACACATGTATTCACAATAATTGAAAACACGAAATGGTGAATTGTCACCGGGAAGACGAAGGTTGTGAGAACATCATGGACCAACATCAACCCGAGACGAAGGTTTTTGGTTGCCCGGATATGGTACGCATCATGTTATTTAGTGAGTAAGAACATGGTTTTCAATGCTTTATGATGTTATCAACTATTATTGTTTAATCTTTTAACAGGATCGATTGTCCTTTTCTTGATTGGGTGGATCCCCGATGTGTGCTCGATCTGTTAACATAATACCCGGACTATCGAGATCACCGAACAACCATCGAGGACAAATCCAAGAGTTGCGGGAACAAAGAGCAAGGATGAAGAAGTGTCTATATGTTTCTTGGGCTCTTGTGTTGATGTCTCATGTGTACAATCTCTTGACTTAAATAAGATTTTAAGTTAGGTTCTTTAATGGGTGTCTAGTGTAAATTAAGGTTATTTTGTGGTGTTTAATGGATGTTTTGTGGTTTCTATGAATGAATCAAATGAAGTTGTTAGTATTCTTTTTGTGTTGAATGTATTGAACCAAACCATATGAAAAAGCGACCCATTACGTAAACCGGAATAGACCCATTACTTGTTAAGTCAATCAATTTAAAGTCAAAGACTTGTGTTCTTTGAGACATCTGAATTACAAAAAGTGACCTATTACCGTAAACCTGAATAGACCCATTACTTGTTAAGTCAAATGGAACCATAACAAGAAAGTGAAATTACATATTCTTGAAAACACAGTTCTTGACACATTAACTACTAGTACAAGAAGTCAATCGCATATTTAAGTGCAATAACACCATTACCATTACGGATACAACCAAATACAAAAGAAGTCTAATAGAACCATTACCATTACCAGATCTGAGTCTAATAGAACCATTACCAACCGCATCATACAAAATAGAACCATTGCCGGACACAAGTCTAATCCTCATCAAACCATGTCCAAATCTTGATAAGTAGTCATAATCCATAAACAAGAAACTGAAATAAGTATACATAAATGTAAATATCAACCAAGAACAACAACTTTCTTCCTTGGTGGGCCTTTCTTCTTCTTTCCATCATCAACGCAACTCCTTTACCTTTATCACCATCACTGGTCTTCTTGCAGTTGTCATCTTCCCGTAGCACCTCTAGTTTTCCTCTTCTTACCACCTCCCTTCGACTTTGAATTTCTTGGTCCAAAGTAACTCCTCGAGTTGTGACCTCTGCTTCCACACTTGTCACATGTCACAGCCAGTTTCCTTGTCACTTGCCATGCTTGGACATATGCACCACATCAACCTCGCCTAGACTTCCTTCTTTGCTTTCTTGGTCTTCCAACTTGTGGTTGATGTTTTGGTGGTAGCAGAGTTGTTGGTACATTACACTTAGCCAATGAACCGGACCTCCGATTGGGTTGATTTTGTATGAGTAAACCTTCTTCCATGTATCCAAATTATTAAATGGAAATGCATTAATAATCCTACTGAATTCAGGCAATGTAAATGAAGTAATTGCACAATCAAAACAAGTTATTACATACCTATAACATGGATGTACCCATTCCTCTGGTAATCCTACTGTTTGATTGTTAAGTGCCATATTCCAGTTGGTTGCTATGGCATGTTTACAAGGTATCCCAGTTAACTCCCACTTTCTACAGGTACATGTCCTTTGTTCCACATTCACCACACACTGATCATTCCATGGACCACTTACCTCATAATAAATACCTCCTCCCCAAGTAACTGTATACTTACTTGCTTCATCACAGTTCAACTTCAAAATCTTTGTAGCAGTAGGTGTGAGTGGACCATCACATCTTTCAATCATTTTATTCACATTAACTATTCTTTTCATTAGATAAGACCTTGCAAACTCCAATGTTGAAATGATTGCCTTATCTCTACCACCAACAAGCTTTCCATTAAAAACCTCACACATATTGTTCACCAGTACATTTGTCTTAGCTCTCCCTATTAAAAATTCAAATTTAAGTTAAAGACTGTAAATGAATTTCAAATATGTATGACTGTTAATGCAGAAACAATTTTACCTATATGCAATTTACTGTTCTACATTTGGACTTTGCAGCATTATTGCAATTCACTGTTCTACATTGAATTTTACTATTGAATCACTTTTATGAATTTTACTATTGCATTTTCTCACTTTTTCTACATTGTGGCAGTCAATGAATCAATGCAAGACATTTTAAGTTTAGTGAAGTCAATGAATCAATGCAACACTTTCTACATTTGTGCAAATCAAAGTATGAATGTATTACCACACCTCTATATAAGGGCACATATGGTTAATACAAAAGCATATCAAACATCTTCCTCATCTAATCATACTTATTGCAAACATGAGTTCGAAACAAGGGTTCCAACAAGAGAAAAGGTTTTATTGGTTTTTTCTTTTTTCGTATAATCACTAAACATACTTATATTTTATTGGTTTTTTTTTTTTCGAGTAATTTGCATTTCCAAGGATACGTATGACACAAGTTCGGGTAACACATGGATGTGGTATTTTCCACCGAGTTTTATCAACCAAAGGTGGGCTCAAGCTCACATTATGTTGCAAATGATGATGATAAGCCACTAACCCAAAAATGATTCAAAAGCTTGTATTTGATGCAAGGCCTAAAGTTCTAGGATTGCTCGCAAGGCCACTCTTGAAGAATTTGGTGTCAAACCTTATGTTGCACCAACTAAAATTGCACACCCAAAGGGAAGGGAAGGGAAAAAAGGACGGGTTAGAAGCACCTAGTACCTAGCAATGGTCTTTCATGGTTTTGTATCACCTATCTTAATGTATGCCTTTTATGGCTCTAAAATAAAGTCTTTTGTAGCACCTATCTTAATGTATGCCTTTTATGGCTCTAAATATTGTGTTTTGTATCACCTATCTTAAATAAGTTAGTGCACACCGAGAAATGGCTTCTTGTCCAAAGGTCGAGGTGGAATCTTCAATAACCACTCATAAGCAGGCTTGCTAAATGCTTTGAACTCATCCATTGCAACACAAACTCGCATCATTGTTGTTGTGGCACATTTCCATAACATGTTTTTGTAAGATGCACCACCCATTGCGACTTCATATTTTCATGAATGTGCTTGACACAAAATCATGCTCAAGACAGGGAAACAACTTTGCAAGTGCAGGAATAAGACCCTACCACAAATAATCATACTTATGTTACAAACAGATAATTTACATCATATAAAAGCATTAAATGTGAAAAGAGAATCATACCTTCCGTCTATCACTAATACATGTGAAATTGGAATTTCTATAAAGGTCCAAGTCATCTCCCAATTGTGAAGAAACCATGTCCAAGAATCATGTTTTCGGTCTCCACAATCCCATATGCCAAAGGGTAAATCCCATTATTTGAGTCAACACTTACAGTAAGTAATTGACCAGGGAAAGGACCCTTCATGAATGTCCCATCTAGTCCAAGTATTTCTCTCAATCCATCCTTGAATCCTTCTTTTAAAGGCCCTAAGCACACTTATATTCTTTTAAAAACCCTTGTTGGACATGTATGATCTGCCTCAGCTTGCACCTGAATCTTCACAGTTGTGTTTGGATTGGCTTCCATCAACTCTAATGCATAACTTCTAAGCATCTTATATTGATGAGTATAATCACTCTAACTTTCTTTTCACCGACTTTGCTCAATGCTTTTGTTCAAACGGCTAACTCATGCTTCCTTTGTAATTGCTCTTGCACTCAGCGGTATGTTAGTGGTTTGATTGGAGTTGCTCAACAAGTTCTTTAGCAAACCATTTTGATGTGGCATACAAATTGTTTCGGATTGTAAGCACTTATGAATAGATCTATGAGTTTTCACCGCCATGTATCAACGCTTTTAATTTGGATACTAGCAACACCTGTGGACATTTATTGGCATCATCCTCTTCCTACTTTTAGGTCTTCCACCATTTATTATTCTCTCTTTGTCTTTTTGATGGACTAGCATTAATCGACTCGGACCACCATGGCCCATTATCAAGCCCATTAGCACCCGGCTTCACATGTGGGCAAAGTTGGTATAATACCCCCGCAGACAACCCTCACTCTTTCCTTATCATTTTTTCCATCCTAAGTTCCTCCTTGTTTCAATCAATGCTCCTTAACTAGGTCTTTACTTGTTCCCTGCTTCCAAAGTTTTGTCCCACATAAAAGTATGTCTTGTACACCTAGGTTGAAACATGTACTGCTTCCTAATCTGCTTTAACTTCCTTTTCTCAACCTATCAAGTTCATTTTCTTCATCGAAGCACTCTCAAAATAATCATTATCCATAACTTGTATATCCTCTTGCTTCTTCATTATCGATATTTCATCTCTATTCCTACATCCCATGAACTCAGCAGTTTCATCAATGTTGCAACTAAGTCTTCCATGTCAACCTCAACCTCGTGAACATAGTTTTCTTCATCCATAATGTAATCACTATCCTGCTATCATCATCACTAGAATCGAGTCCCGATTCCTTCACTATCCTCACTAGAAACACGTGTTTCATTCTCTACATCATCCATATTATCAACATCTAATGTAACATTTTCCATACTATTTAGATCTAAATCAACATTTTCGTGTCCATGTTCTAACATATCATCTAAATCAAGAAAGGATCAAGGTTTAGGTCTCATCAAGCAACATAAGGGTCATAAGAAGAATAAAATCATTCACAAATTCACTATCTCCCGACTAGGTACAACCTTAGCAAGACTACCTTCACCTACATCTTTAGTGACACCACTACCTTGACCTACATCGACACTACTTTGTGTACCTACATTGCATGCATTCTCATCTCTAATGCATTTCCTAACAACCGTGTAATACACGCTTTGACAAACTTGGTTCATCTAACTCTTCTATCAAAACCCTTTGTTTTTCATTTGGAGTAAAATAAAGGTCACCATTGTTCTTTCATGCTCAACATATATTTCAATGAATTTGTGACCTTCTTCAACATATTTTGCCAAAAAAACATCTTGGTCATCACAAGGTTGTAGGCCACTATCTAAATCACCACCGTGTTTAAGAAAATGATAAAACATTACTTTGTGGCCATCATTACGACTCTTCTACAATGGCATCCATCTCATGCACGTAAAACTCATCGAGTCTAACTCATCTACAATCTTTGAAAAGCCATTAATGTACCTCCCATCGGGGCTACAAGGAAAGAGCTCCATAATGCACCCTTATTGAAAACGCAGACGAGGCCACCAAAAAAATTATGATTAGGGTTTATTCAATGTTGGATCAAATTAACCCAACAAAAACAGAGTATCGCTTATAAGAACTTTGGATAAACAAAAATTGCATAAAATAAGAAAACTTACCATAAGCTACATTTGGATCAAACTCAACTCATGATTCTCGACACATACCCAATGGGTAGCACCATTTTATCACATTCAAGGTTGCAGTTGGTGTGTGTTGGTGTGTGTTGGTGTGTGTTTTTGTTTGGGGTATGTGATTGAAATGAAAGGTAGATGAAACAATTAATAGTGGGTGGGAAAAGACATAAATACCTCCACTTAACAGGCTTAACGCCTGTTAGTCCAGGCTAGTGTGAGGATCAACGATGACTAACGATTGAGTTAAGGACCAACGATGCAATTTTTTGGTCAGGACGAAACTTGATGGTCGGCGATACCTGCCGAGGACGAATCGGTGTAGTTTACTCTTTTTTAATTAAACCTACAATTATTTTATTACTTAAATACTCTTGAATTTAATCATAGGCATATTCGATAGTCATCTAAACCTATTAAAAATTGCGCATACTAATCTATGTTTTAATTATGATACTATAAGAAGAATATAAATCATCAAATTATCAATATATTAACTAATGTTTGAATTCTCAAACCAAGTTCGTTCATGCGATTTTAATACACGGATAATCACTAGTCTTAAGCAAGAATTCATGAGTCACAAAAGTTTTAAAGTAGTTTTTCTTGTATGTATTAATGCTATTATTAATATTTATATAATTAGTAAATAGTTGACTAATTATATGCATATTTATTAATATGGCATAACTTAGAAAGTGTAATGGTGATCACCAAGAGACCGATGACATCACTGCTACGTCAACTCTCTCTCTCTCTGCAGAACAGCTTTATAACTAACTTAGTGTAATAAAAAGACCGTAACAACATCATAAATATACCCACAAAAACAATTGAATAAACACACTCCACACACAAACAACGCG
Organism: Chrysanthemum lavandulifolium; assembly: GCA_022545495.1. Lineage (NCBI taxonomy): Eukaryota > Viridiplantae > Streptophyta > Magnoliopsida > Asterales > Asteraceae > Chrysanthemum > Chrysanthemum lavandulifolium. Next base: position 698,165 of record CM040242.1, on the reverse strand, counting down.
GTCATATGTGACTAATTCGTCCATTTTGTCCTATTCGACATGTTCCTTTGATGGATGTGTAATGGTGGCCTACGTGTTGGCATAGGGGACCGAGCGACTTGGCGATTGACCATTACACATAGTCTTTGTGCACCTTCTAATCATGTTAGATTTTTAAATATTCGCAAACAAGTGTGTAAGTGTTACATTTCACAAACCCCACGGATTTACTAGCGGGCAAAAGATACCCGAGGGCATAGGTATAGGCAAAAACTATATATGTAGACAGGTGGCGGGTAAAACATTCGTAAGTACAGGTGACGGGTTATCCGTAACTGTGCCCATTGCCGACAGATGCCGTCTCTAGAACATTACATGACTAAGTAAACACCTATACAAAAGATATAGACCCCTACGCGGCTGAATATTAAAAACGATAACTTAATTAATTGGTCCGAAATATGAATTATATGTACATAATTATTACTACTACGTAAGCCAAAAACACATGTCCATTTGTCCCTTGTAAACAAGCTACGACCCTATAACATAAAGTCGATATGAACTTTAGAGTGGTCCAAAAGAATATATAGATTTAACCCACAAACTTGACTTTCTGCACCTTCGATACCGAGCAACATCACATGCCATCGACATCGTACTTATACTACTACTATAATCCTGTTTATGCAAACCAAATTGCCTACGTAACTACGTAAAAAGTAGTACTTAACAAGTTGGAACCTCACATTATTAACATCGTTACTTCTATCGTAACTTGGATAAGATGTTTTGATGTGCAATAATAGGTCATATCAATGCATGGGTGTCGTTTGTACGACGATATAAGTCTTGATACACAATGGGGACCGAGAATGTGTTGTCATTTTCACGATAGGCCGAAATTAATAGAATGATCGGTTGGCGAATATGCATGTATTAGGCTGCCACCAGTAAGGGCACTCAATTCTCCTCATTTTCCCGCCACGCGCCTTTCTCTCTCAAATGACCTTCGCGCGATTGGGTGCCCGATAAAACATACACTACAAAAAAACATACCCCACAAATATACCTTTTATATTTATTAAATACACAGGGGAAAAAAAAAAGAAACCAGTCGATCGTCTAAGCGATCACTTCCCGCCAAGAATCATGCTTGATCGAATGGCCACATAAGGGGGATTGATTAGAAATCGATCCACTCAGTCGATCTTCCAACGTTACTGGAACCAGCCTTATGTATATGAACATGATTATGTCTATTTGTCCTCCTATTGTAAAATGAGCAATGGTAAGTTGGTATACTTCAATATTTGGATTTTTGTAATCAAATACTTCTCTTTGTTACTTCTTGAGTTAAGTTAAGCCGTTTTTGTTAGCCTGAAATGTACATACAAATGTAAAGTCGTTTCTATGTTATTTTTCAATATGTAACAATAAGTTAAGATGATATCTTTTGCACTTACTATTGAAGTTAACAACATAATGTCTATTTACACGTCTATGGGAGTATTAAATTTTTTAGATTGACAAGAGAAACGGGTAGCAAAATCTCTAGCTTTTGATTTGTGGCCCCACTTACGCAGATCCCGATGCAGCAACTGTCTAATTATAGATGCTAATTTTGTACGAACATGTTTGTTAGCAAGCGTTTATAATCGTTTTAAAGCAACTTACATCTAACAGTTAGTGTTTTATATAAATATTTTGTTTGGAAACAAGCAAATAATATTATTACTTTTTCTAAACACTCCAAATCAAAACGCTACTCCTAATCATATTATCTTATAATGCATGATGGACTCTCTTTCTAATTAAATTTTTAAGCATTTACACATTTTATTGCTTATTGTACATATTTATAATACACAATAATATTAGGAATTACATTTTAGTCTAAGACATTTAATTCAAGAGTAATTGTATCTCACTATTAAAATTTAGAGTTAATTACTTTTTCGGTCCCTGTAGTATAGCCAAATTGCAAGTTTACTCCCTTTTAAATTATACGAAATTGTTTTCTACTATTACGTAAAGTTATACAACTTAAATTATCACTATCCTCCTTGATCCCTCTTAAAGTTATACGAAACTGTTTTCTACTATTTCGTAAAGTTATACAACTTAAATTATCACTATCCTTAAAGTTATGGTTACGAAAAATGTATAATTCGGAAACATTGTTTTTCAAATTTTAAGTTAAAGGGTATCAATCACCGCAACGTGCGAATACCCTGCTATTATCATTTATGAGCAACTACCGTTTCAGCTTATTAATTATGACTATACATTTATCAAACGTTTTATCAAAACAAACACTTCTACTTACTACTACTATTTATTGCTGGTTCTTTGATACCGCTATGTTTGTCAAACTTACACGATATATACTTAAAAAATTACGAGGACTAATCAATATTTACAGTAAAGAGTAATACATCTACTGTATTAATTGGTATTCATATTTATAATGTTATTTTTGGAGCTTATTGTTGTATACTTGTGTAATTAAATAAACCAAACAGTGTACCTTAAAAGAAAACAAGGGCACAGTGTACATCAGCGAAAGTACACAACATGTTTTACCCCTTCAGTCAATTTATCCACCTGTTTTTCGTGAGTATTTATGTGCTCCGTAAACCTACCAAAATAAAAGTAGGGATGAGTTATTCATACGGTTGTTATTTTTATATTTATACGGTTGCTTTTTTTTTTTTTTTTTTTTTTTTTTTTTAATTTTGTTTATATCAAAAGTTATAAACCCGAAAATGCGCGAATCAGAATATAAAGTGTGATAAACGCTTAAAACGCTGTAAATACTAATGTAAACCGACAAAACCGTGATGTCTTGGAAAAGCGGACAGGAATATTCCCAGACAAAGTGGCGGGCTATGGGTAGCAGTAGCAATAGTGTGTCCCGAAAAGTATTCACCATGAGTGGTTTTTAAAATGTGAATTTGGTTACAAACTGAGTCAACATAATAGGATGAACTTAAGGCTAGTCCCAATCGATGGGTTAAGATCGGTTGGTCACACCATTTTTTCGTCGACGACCGATGTAAACATCGGTCAAGTCGACTGTGGCAAGTGGTCATCACATCGGTCGAAGGACTCCAAAATGCAATATCGGTTTCATTTTCGACCGATAGTATACACACCAAGCAAAAGTCCCATTTGATATTTAATAAAAGAAAAACTTAGTCATCGATCGTGGAACAGTGGGTGTCTACGGTGGTCGGAGAGAAATGATTTGGCGCCCATGACCTGTGTCATCTCCAACACGATTGGTACTAGCCTTATAATGACGTGAAACCAAAATTAGATCTAAGTTTATAGACTTTTTCACTGCAACTAAATAACTGTGGGAAACGGTGTACACTTTTAATTAATAAAATCATATTACAATAACAGTATATAAATTAACATAAACAAAACAGTAAATTAAACAGATAGAACGGGTAGAAGCAGAAGACAAACACTGTAGAACTGAATAAACGAAAGCAGTAAAGATTCTTGTACGAGGCTCGTATTGAATATGATTCCCTTAAAACAGATTCGCCGTCTGCTTCCTGTGGTACAACGTCGCAATTGTCTGTACAAATGACTAAACTCACTTGCCTGAAAAATCATCGAAGCATGCGTGTTTCTGATCGAAGGTTGCTGGAATATGTCTGCAGTGGACATGCGTTTTCTGTCTGTTAAAACTGAATGATAAAAGGCGTTTAATATATAGGCTAAACCTATCTTGGTCACCAAGAAAGGTATCTGCCTAATAATAAACAGATATGCGAATCTGTTAAAATATTAAACACGATTTTATTATCTTCCATTTATTTAAACCGATTCTATTTAACTTGTTTACAAAGTTTAAATCAGTTCCAAAATAAATGGACACAAATCTGGAAATAATGACAACGAAATCTGCAGCAAAAAGATACGCAGGTATGCGAGATTTCGGAGCTGCATTCGTGTCCGCAGGTCGCGCGGGCTCGCATGAGTTCGGAAGCTTCGAACTCATTTTGGCCCAATCAGCACTTCCACAAGACGTAGGTGTTGGAGTAAAACCAACAAATCATTTTGAAGGTTCATATCAAGATTTCTATATAAACAAGGTTTCACTTCTTGTTTTGGGCGATGTGGGATACTCCCACTTTTCCAAATTTTGTGTTTCAAGTGCCTCACTTTGAGACACGATATCTCATTCATATCAACTCCATTTTTGACACTCTTTAGGTCGTTGCGAAGCTCTCGTCGAGGAGAATGCAAAGCTACCAAGAAATATAAATATATATATAACATATACATATATTAAATAGTGTCCAAATTTTGCAAAAACTCATTTTGCAAAACTCATTTTCCAACAATCCCCCACATGAATGGAAATCGGTCGAAAATACACGAAAGTTTCGGTGAAATTTCTGCGGTTAAGTCTTGCATAGGATAGGTAGGTGTAACCCTTTGAACCTTCCTCAGAGATGCACTTAGTCTCCTAGATCCGAGTAGACGCGATGTCCTTGAACTCATTATCCATTTACGTGACGACATTACACTTCACACAAGACTCTCCCGACAATGTCAAGTCCTCATAGTCGTGTTCGTTATGGTCATGAACACTAGCCCGGTTCTCGCAAGAGCTCTTAGGAATTGCGCCCCACATTTCCTTCGAGCGACCCCACTTCTCTCTCATAGGTGATTTCATCTTGAATCATTAAAACATATGTTTTGTGATTTCATCTTGAATCATTATGCTTTATGATTTCATCCCGAATCATTAAAGCCATATGTTTAACCTCTCAACAAGTCACATTTGTTATAGGAATGGACTAGGAAAGTTACAATATTTAGTAACTCCCCACATTGACGTGACTCCCCACATTTCTATGATTAGGTTGTCCTATTGAACCCAGATCTTGGGATCTCCAGTCAACTGGGTTAGGTTTTCCTTCATAGAAACTCATTCTTTCAAGGACTGTAGTCCCATTCCTTTAGACGACTTATTAACTAACTCTCTGGTTAAGCCTTTCGTAAGCGGATCCGCGATGTAATCCTTTGACTTCACATAGTCAATTGAGATTACTCCTGTTGAGAGTAGTTGTCGTTTCGAATTATGTCGACGACGGATATGTCGGGACTTTCCATTATACATTATGCTATGAGCTCTGCCAATTTCCGATTGACTATCACAATGTATACTAATGGCCATTACCGGTTTAGGCCACCTTGGTATGTCCTCTACGAATTGACGTAGCCATTCCGCCTCTTGTCCGCATTTATCTAACGCGATAAATTTCGATTCCATCGTGGACTTAGCTATAACCGTTTGCTTGGAAGACTTCCAAGATATAGCGCCCTCCTAGTGTAAACACATATCCACTAGTCGATCTAGAATCCTTTATGTCGATATCCATTTGCATCACCGTATCCTTCGATAACAAATGGATATCGATCATAATGCGATCCATAATCGCGATCAGTATCTCAAATAGTGAAGTACCCTAGTCATAGCGCCCAATGTGCATAGCTTGGGTTACTAGTATACATACTTAGCTCGCTAACAGGATATGCTAAGTCGGTCTGCACCGTCATTAAGTACATTAACATGCCAATAATTCTTGAATACTCTAATTGGGCAACACCCAAGCCTCTATTTTTAGATAGATGCTTCGGTGTCAATTGGAGTTCTAGCTAGCGGAATCCCCGCATTATGAGTATTAAGAAATTTGTCCACATAATGTGCTTGACTTAACACAAGTCCATTCCGAGTTCGTATGATCTTTATTCCAAGGATCACATCACCAAACCCATATCCTTCATGTCAAACTTTGATTTCAATATGTCTTTAGTAGATTTGATCATCTTGTCGTTCACGCCAACGATAAGCATATCATCAACATATAAACACAAGAATACATATCCACTATTTGTGTCTTTGACATAAACACATTTGTCGCATTCATTAATTTTGAATCCACTCTCTAGCATGGCGTGGTCAAATTTTTGATGCCATTGTTTAGGAGCTTGCTTTAAGCCATATAATGACTTAACAAGCCTACAAACTTTGTTCTCTTGTCCAGAGCCATGAAACCCTCGGGTTGGTTCATGTAGATTTCTTCTTCTAAATCTCCATTTAGAAATGCCGTTTCACATCCATTTGGTGAACTTCCAAATTTCTTAAAGCGGCAATAGCAAGTATCATCCTAATCGATGTTATTCGCGTATAAAGTAATATGTATCAAAGTAATCAAGACCTTCTCGTTGCCTAAATCCTTTGATTACTAATCTTGCTTTATACTTGTCAATGGTGCCATCGGCTTTCTTCTTCTTGAAGATCCATTTATAGCCTAGTGGTTTACAACCGGAGGTAAATCCACGAGCTCCCAAGTATGATTTTGTAAAATAGAATCTATTTCACTTTTAATGGCTTCTTTCCATCGAGGCCCTTCCGAGGAAGTAATTGCTTCTCGGTATGAAGTAGGTTCGTTTTCAACCATAAAAGAAACAAAATCGGGTCCAAACGATTTCTCGGTTCTTGCCCTTTTTCTTCTTCTTGGTTCAACCTCTTCTTCCTCGCTTGATCTTGTCTCTCATCTTGAGATCATTATCATCTCGTTGTCTCTTATCTTGGACAACTTCTTCATCTATTCTAGATGAACTTCCGCTTCCTTCGTTAAACAAGGAAATATAGTTTCAAAGAATGAAGCATTCCTTGATTCCATTAATGCACCCTTTTGTATATCCGGATTTTTGAATCATGTACAATGAAGCGATAAGCACTGCTATTCTTAGCATATCCGATGAATATACAATCCATGATTTAGGTCCAATCTTTTGGGCCTTGGGAGTCGGTATAGCTACTTTTGCTAGACACCCCACACTTTCGTAAATACTTGATATGATGGTTTTCTTCCCATCCATAATTCATAAGGAGTCTATTCCTTTTCCTTACGAGGTATCTTATTTAAAAGATAAGTATCCGTTAAAATGGCTTCCCCACATGTCCTCGGCTTAGACCGAACTTATCAACATGGCATTAACCATTTCTTTCAAGGTACGGTTCTTCCTTTTGGCAATACCGCTCACTTTGAGGTGAATAGGGAGCAGGTGAACTCGTGTCTAATTCCATGTTTTGCTCATAGGTCGTGAATGGAGACACATATTCACCTCCTCTATCACTTCGGACCACCTTGATTTTCTTACTAAGTTGATTCTCAACTTCGCTTTTGTATAGAACAAACTTGTCTATAGCTTCATCTTTACTTTTCAAGAAGTAAACATAGCAATACTTTGTACAATCATCAATAAACGTGATAAAGTACTTATTGCCACCTTTTGTGGGTAGTGATTTCAAATCACATATGTCGCAGTGTATCATATCAAGTGGTTCGGTTTTCGCTCCACCGATTTGAAAGATGCTCTTATAAGTTTGGCTTCAACACAAGTTTCACATTTATATTTTGAGTCAATATGGAAATTAGGTATGCAATTAAATTTAATCAAACGACGCATTGAATTAAAATTTACATGTCCAAGACGGCCATGCCACATATTAGAAGACTCAATCAAGTAAGCGGAAGAATTCATATTATTGATATCTTTCTTAACAACCATTACATTGAGTTTAAACATACCATTCTGTGGCATATCCCCTACCAACATACACTTGATTCTTAGAAAGAACAAACTTACCGGACTCAAAACAAGACGAAAACCAAACTTGTTCAACGAATTAACCGACACAAGATTCTTGTGAATCTACGGAACATACAAGACATTAGTCAACTTGAGCTCTTTCTGGATGTCATCTTCAAGATTACATCTCCTTCAACCTTGATTTCAAGATTGCGAGTTGCCCATGTACGACTTCTCCACTATCAACCGCCTCGAAAGAGTGAAACATACTCTTATCGGCTACACATGACGGGTAGCCCAAAGATCCACCCACCATTCCCTCGTGTTGAAACCTACTAGGTTAACTTCGTAGATCATGGCAATGACATCGACACCATAGCAATCATGTCCACATCTTCATTCACCATATTAGCTCGGCGTGGAGTCACCCGCTTGGCATCTTACGCTTAGCAAAGACGGTGACATGGTGGTCACAATTGAAACACACCCTTGGAACTTCGTTTCACAATTGCGACTTTAGGAGCAAGGTAATCGACTTCCCTTTGCCCTTCTTGTCATTCTTTCCTTTTCCTTTACCTTTAGCTTTGACATTGACTTTGAAGATGACGAAACATGCTCAAACATATTTGCCTTTGCGTAATCAGCGATACGTGTTTTTCTCGAGCCGACTTGTTGTCCTGCTCAATACGAAGACGAACAACCACGTCTTCACACTCATCTCCTTTCGCTTATGCTTCGTGTAGTTCTTGAATTCTACCCACTGAGGTAACTTTTCAATAATAGCGAACTTGAAAAGTTTCACTCAAAGTCATTCCTCAAGATGAATGTCGTGTAGCAAAACCCGCAGATCTTGAACCCGACTCATCACATTCTTTGAATCATTCATCTTGTAATCCAAAAACGAGCTACCACGAACTTCTTTGTACCAAAGATCTCGCTTTTGTACTTGCGCTCCAATGACTCCCATAATTCTTTGGCGCCTTGGTCTTGCGATACACGTTGTACAAAGAATCAACCAAACAATTCGTAACATAGTTGTGACACAAAAGTCCGAATGTTTCCATGCTTCCAAGGCTTGAATTACTGTTGATTGAGGATTGACCTTCCGCAGGAGGTTCCACGTTAGTGGGTTCTCTTTAAGAACCGCAAGGTTCAAAGTAGTGAGATAGAAAACATCTTCATTGCCACCTCTTGAAATTACGCCCATTGAATTTCTCCGGTTTCTCAAAGATGATTAGCAACCGTGTTGGTAATCGCGCACTGTGCACGCTTCACGGAGTAGTCGCGGGAGGGTAGTCGTGTTTGTCATATTGAAAATCAAACACAGCGCTAAACAAACTGCTTTTAAATGGTATCTACTTGTACGGATCCGATTCAACAAAACTCTAGCTTGGTTTTGATGGATCGAATAAATCGCTTTAATAGAAACTCTATCTTGGTTTCGTTAAAGCGATAATAAAGCGCTTAAAAACATTATAGATCCGTTAATCCAAATCAGATATTAAAACGATATCCAAAGAAACTCAACAAGGTTTCGATGAAAGCAGTTATAAAAGTCTCATAATAATTAATCCGATTTTTAACAAAGTGTAATAAATTACATTAAACCGAATATGTTTTAAGACCTGGAAACGGTGTACACTTTTAATTAATAAAATCGATTACAATAACGATATATAAATTAATGTAAACAAAACGAAAATTAAACAGATGAACGGGTAGAAGCGTAAGATGCATACTATAGAACCGAATAAACGAAAGCGGTAAGATTCTTGTCGAGGCTCGATTGAATACGATTCCTTAAAAGTTCGCCGTCTGCTTCCTGTGGTACAACGTCGCAACTATTGTCTGACGGACTAAACTCACTTGCCCGAAAAATCATCAAGCCTGCGTGTTTCGATCGAAGGTTCTTTGGAATATGTCTGCAGTGGAGATGCGTTTTCTGTCTGTTAAAACTGAATGATAAGAGGCGTTTAATATATAGGCTAAACCTATCTTGGTCACTAAGAAAGGTATCTGCCTAATAATAAACAGATGTGCGAATCTGTTAAAATATTAAACACAATTTTATTTAACTTGTTTACAAAGTTTAAATCAGTTCCAAAATAAATGGACACAATGAGTTCAGAAGCTTCGAACTCATTTTGGCCCGTAAATCTCGAATCAGATCCCCTCACACAAGACGTAGGTGTTGAGTAAAACCAACAAATCATTTTGAAGGTTCATATCAAGATTTCTATATAAACAAGGTTTCACTTTTGTTTTGGGCGATGTAGGATACTCCCACTTTCCAAATTTTGTGTTTCAGTCACCACTTCGAGCATACGATATCTCATTCATATCAACTCTATTTTTGACATTCTTTACTCGTTCTTGAAGCTCTCGTCGAGGAGAGCGCAGCTACCAAGAAATATAAATATATATAACATATACATATATTAAATAGTGTCCAAATTTTGCAAAACTCATTTTCCAACAATAAGAAGGAAAAAAAACTATTGATGAACTTCTACAAGTTTCGGCAAGTCATAATAGATTTATAAAAACTAAAAAAAAAAAAAAAAAAAAAAAAAAAACTATTGATAGGACATATAAATTTTATAAATCTTTTTAAAGGATTCTCATGTGAAATGCTCTAAATATAAAGAAAAATTTTCTTGTATCTAAAATAGAGTAACAAAATTAGGCTTATATAAGATGCCACAAAAAGTTGTTGATAGTTTATGAAGCATTCATAAACATACCAGCTGTTTTGTACTTTAAAGATTAAATAGAATCAGAAATTGGCTAAATAATTTACTTTCATCAATTAATTTAACAACTTTTTTTTTAACATAATTAATTTAACAACTGATTATTTAAATATTGCTTCTTAAACTACAGCATGTAATTTATGGCTCATTCATTGTTGCCACTTTTTTACAGCTAGAGAGAGTGTGGACCAAATATAGAATGTTGCATTTTGTTCCTACAAAAAGTTTAATTTCTTTTGTTAGATTATTAGTGTTAGTACTAAAATTTCCATTTTAATTATCCTTCTCCATTTGAAAGTGTCAAACTCCCGCTTCTTGTACAAATATGTAACTATTTTTAGGAAGTAAATATTTCTAAGTAAAAAATTAAAAGCGGTCTTTGTGTATAGGGCTGAGCATCGTAGACTTAAAAATTGATCGGATTGAGGAAATCGATCGGACCGGCCGAACCGAATAACCAACGGTCCAGTCTTAGTCTTAATTTTTTTTCTTATTTCGGTTCGATCCGGTTTTACGTACAAATCGACCAATAATGTCTATTTGGATTGGACCAACCGAATGACCGAACCGGACCGAACACATCCGGTCCGGTCCTCAGCCCGTGGTTTTGGTCTAATTCGGTTTTGGTTTGGTCCTGTTTTTGCCGATCCGGTCCGATCTTAATTCGCTTAGCCATGCTAGTCGCGCATATCCAATTGCATGCTCCTTCCGTCCCATTTTTATTGTCCATCTTTCCTTTTTGGGTTGTCTCAAAAAGATTGTCCACTACTAAATATAGAAATTACTCTGTAAAATTGTTTAGGTTTACCATATTGCCCCTAATCAAAATTCTTATTTACAAGATTAAATGAAAGCATTTATTAATTGTCAAAGGGTAAAATTGTCATTCTGTTAAAAAGTAAGAAAGAAAAAACTGTAATTAATGTACTTTTCTTAAACTGTGTGATTTTTGTCGGGAGACAATAATTTTAGGACGGAAGGAGTATATGAACTTATTTTCTTAGGAAAAAGAAAAGAAGGTACACAATGTATACAAGAAAAAGATGAGGGGTTGAAAATGTGTATAATTGGAAGAAGAGGGGGTGTGAATGGAAATAAGGTGGTGTTGGGGTTAGCAAAAATTGGGAGGCACAAAAACTGCCTGCTGCTTACCGCAGCGATTTCTTTCTTTCCCATTTTTCTTCATATTTATTATTTATTTGTTATTTAAAAAAAACATATAAATTTTACATTTTTTTTAAAGAATATATTCATTTAACACTTGATTTCGCCTTCTCCCATCTAATCCAAAACTCCTGCATCATTTTGCTATTTCCAATACTTGCAAAGCTGTATTATCACGTCAGTTTTACATTTACCATTCACCCACTTGATTTACACACATTGATTAGATTAGGTGTCCGATCCGCTGCTTCGACGGTCGATTTCTCGAAATAAAAATTTTGAATCATGATTTACTTTATTATATTTATTCAACAAATTTACGTGATCAAGCATTTTGTTTAGCCTCGCTTGTCGTGAATTTCGTCGTACCTGCTCTCGTTCGAACTCGACCCGTTGGCCTGCGTCTTTCGGCTCGACCCGCTGGATTGTACTGTTTGGCTCGTTTATTTGACCTGCTGTTCCTGCTTTATTATTTTTATAACGCTTTATTATTCAGACGCTTGATAATTAGTATTTTCATGTAAAGGTGTTTTAATAATCTGCATTAATCAGATTTATTAACCCGTTAATTAATTGACTACATTAAATATTTTGACCACATTAATAGTGTTTTGTATTTTGTACATTAAGCTTTAAAACTTGCAACTCTTAAAATTAAGATTGATGAGAAAGATCATTAATCGCATGATCGTTGATTTTATAACAGCCAGATTTTGTTCTTAATTTTCGCACTATAAAAAAATATTCATTCCTCTATTATAAGTATAATAACTTTTCTTCCATAAAAACTTTCATGTAGTTTAAAAATATATATTATATTGTTTAGAGATGAGGGAGTAGGATCGGGTAAGGGCTCGGTGCCGACCGGATAGATCGGTAACACCGTCCTTTTCCTTTCTAAGCAAAATCGGTATGAGATTGGGTTGGGAACCCGATTTGTGTTGCATGGTCCAAGCCAAGGCTTAAGTTTTTTTTTTTTATTTTGTCTTTTGTGAAGGTGGGAATAAAAAAGAATGGTAATAACCTATTAAAGAATATACTTGTTAAAACGATATTCGACATAATAACAAAAAAATAAATTTCTTCAGGCATTAAACTCGACATTCTTGTTTTCTTTAAGATATGACCATTTTACCCTTCTAAATTACATAAATGGTCCTTGTCGGTTCATAAACTTGCATCCATCGTCCCTATGCTAAATTACATAAATGATCCCCGCTGCTTGGAAATAATTAAATCCATCGTCCCTTTTTATCAAAATTTTGTTCCAATATATATATATATATATATATTTTTTATTTATTTATTTATTTTTTTTTTTTTCGATTTTGCATCAAAATTAATATCGAGATCTTACTTGCTTTCCTCTTGTTTCTTTCTTTGTTGAGTAGTAACAAGTGAAGTGATAATTCATGGTGATTATCAAATTAACCCTCGAGGTATTCTTCTTTTTATCTAATTATTCTTCCGCTCATTCTTTGTCGAGTAGTAACAAGCCGGAGTCAGCACGACTCCACTGTGAGACTTCCTTGGCGCCTTTCTTCCTTATCAAGAACCTCCCTCGCTCGCCTCGCTATTCAATCCGCTTCAAAGAGCCAACATCCCCCTCCCTTATCAAGAACTGCTCATCTTCACTACACTCATCCCCAATATGCAACAAATACCTATTCCTAGGATGATAAACCGCCAACAACAACCTAAACATCCTCACAACATCACCACGGCTACCCAAAATGTAATACGCAAACGACGACAAGCAGATAGTTTTTCCACGGTACCGCGTGTATTGTCAAAACGATGATTCAAGCTGGTTTGTCATAAAAATTGATCTTTAACTGCTTGGGGTGAAATTTGATTTCACTTTGATGGGGTTTTATGAAATTGATGTAAATTAATGAAATTGGTATCCGGGTTATGTTAATTAAGGTGAATGTGAAGTTGGGTCAGCGAGTTCACCGCTTCCCTAATTTAGTATTGGTACTTCGAGATATAAATGCGAGTTCACCGCTTCTCCTAATTTGATCGATAATGTGGCGGTGTTCCTTAACATCCTAAATTATCAATTCCTTACTTTTGGTGCGTGGGAGTGGAGCGTTATGTTGTGGTGAAAGATCAATTTGTATCATCGAAAGACTTCTTAGTTTTATAATTGATTTAGAGCAAGGTTAGAATTTCAGCTCCCTACTTTCTCTTTTCCTTCAAGTACAAGAGAAGTAGGGAATGAAATTGGTAGCTGCTGCTCATTCTTGATTGTTAGATCTGCTTTGGGGTTACCAATGGACATGAATGGTATAATATATACTTAGGACAATGGATGCAATTTTTACAAATTTAAGGGTAAAATGGTCATCACAAATTTATTTTACTCAATTGAAGACAAAAATTTCAAGTTTAATGTCTAAAAGAGCTATTTTTTGTTCATTCGAGTGACATTTGTGACAAGTATGATGCTTTAATAGGTTATTAGGTAGTTTTGGGTACCACTCTCTTCAAATTGGGTAGTTTTGGGTATAATTATGTAGTTTTGAGTTGGATTGTTTTTATTTTATAGAGGTGATGTGACAATTTGGGTAGTTTCACCAATTTGGTGACCTCTCCCTCCCCTCTTACACTTTCATTTATTATTCGAATTGATTTATTTGGACACCTCAAATCATTTACTATAAGTTGGTCAGAGAAAGGTCGGAAACAATACAAGAATTAACCGAGGAAGCGGTGTGCATCTGAATAAAAAATGGTTGTCCTTCCGTGATAGCCTAAAAAAGTAACACCTCATCCGTTTTATGCCTAAAATACACACCGTCAAAAGTCAAAAACACATTGTGCTAGTGCTAATGTAAATTTGTAGTGACTTGGTCCATTTGGCATACTGTGAGAATTATTGAAAAAAAAAAGAAGCACTTGATGCTACGCCTATTGTAGTTATCCAAACTGTCTTTCTTTTAGTCATATTCGAGTCATGTTAGGATTGTGTCATGTGAGTCATTATTTAGGAAAATATTTTTTTCGACTTGTGATACAAGTTAGGGTTTCGGTATTTATACCGATTGATTCATTAATGAAAATATAAGTTTTCAATCAATAATATTCTAGTTCTTCAATCTTCTTCAAGGAGCCCGCTACTGGTGGTATTTTATCCCGATACAACCCATAACCGGTCGTATCAATTGGTGCTTATCGAGAGCTCTCGCCGAGAGGGCTTACGATTAGGTTCCAATAAAATAATAATAATAATAATAATAATAATACCATCGCTCATCGGATAACGCTCATGGGTAATCGCTCATCGCGGTACTATTCATCAAAAATTTTTTTTGAGTTATTAATCGCTGAGTTATATTCATGTCATTAGGAGGCGCGACAGACGCCGGAATACGCTCTCTAAGCTCTTGTAAACGGGTACGGTGACTAATATGAGAGCGAGTTTGTGGTACTTGCAAATCGAGTAATGTGGATATCGAATCTTTACGTATATCGCTTAATATCTCTTGACTTAAACTGGATCTACAATGTTTACTCTACGGTCAAATCCTAAAACTCTAGACTAAGCTTTTCATTGACCCGCATGGCGGAAATACGCCGCTAACCTAGATATTTGGGAATTTTGAGGTCCAACCTTTAACTTTGGGAGAAGACTTTCAAAGCTCGTATCACGAAGTTCGCTTTGAGACAATTGCAAAGGAAGAGAAAGAGTACATCGTTGAAAAGAAAATAGATGTAATTCTACCATTGGAGGGTGAATATGCTTCACCTAAGGCTGAAGGATCATTGAATGCTGATGAGTAAATTGGAGTTGAAGAGGTTGTGGGTGGTGGATAAGCGCTTAAGGTTGGTGAGTGTTAGGAAATAGGCGTACTTTTTAAAACTATTTCATATGTTAGGAGTGATAAAAATCAGAAGAAGAATAAACACGACAAAAATAAGGTTAAAGTAGTCTTCCTTAGAGAGGCCTCACCTAAGAAGAAACCTGGAAAGAGGATCAAAGATGGTAATACGTAAAAAGAAAGACGAGCCAATAAGCCATCATTGAAAAAAGGTCCAAAAGTAATTAAAAAGTAAACAAAACAGAAGCCACTTATTGTTAGCTCAGAGATCCAAAGAGGTTCGGATCAAGGAGAAGTGAACCATGTGAAGGCGTGGATCCTCGAACTACGCGAGGCGATATTTTGAAGCAACACCTGAGGACAAGTGATTTTCAAGGAGCGAGGAATGATACTTATTGTAGTTATCCAAATTGTCTTTCTTTTAGTCATATTCGAGTCATGTTAGGATTGTGTCATGTGAGTCATTATATAGGAAAGTATCTTTTATTTTTAGAGTTTATCTTGTATCGACTTGTGATACACGTTAGGGTTTCGTTATTTATACCGATTGATTCATTAATGAAAAATATAAGTTTTCAGTCATTAATATTCTAGTTCTTCAATATTCTTTTTAAGGAGCCCGCGCCCGTTTGAAATGGTGCCTTATCCCGATACAACCCTAACCGGGTCGTGAATTTGTTGTGGGCGGTCGTGAATTTGATGGTCGTTTGGGTGAAATAAATTTGAATTTAAGCGAGGAATTAGCATACAGGGTTATGTAACACCCCCAAAATTTCACAATGAAGCGTCGGTCGGCCGGGTGCTACTAAATCAATATACACAACACAAGGTAATAAAGAATGGAAATTTATTCCAATTTTAAAATATAGATTAATTTAAGAAATAGTTTTACATCATTGTTTCAAAGTGCGGAAGTAAAGCCCATAAAAATATATGTTGTCCCATTAAAATTTGTATTAGAATGTTTGAAACACTTGGATGCCGCCTTCAATGAATGCCATTGCCATTGCCCACGCCAAGTAAACCCGAGAAAACATGCTAAAATGTCAACAAAGGTTGGTGAGTTCATAGGTTTAAGTTTACGAAATCAAGTCGACCACAGCTGCACATATAGCATCTCCGTGAATGACACTATATGCAAAAAGGCTATTACGCTTAGTACCAAGTTCATGCGATCAAACTATTTACAAGGTGTGCATGCATCTGAAGCATGATAAATAAAAGCCAAAGAATGTATTTTCAAGACACTCAATCAATACGATATGATATACGCCCGACGTTTGCTTATCCGGTCAAACTCGAATCGGGGTGTCATCCCCATAGATCTATTCATAACAATCGCGCCTCCCAAAGGGAACTAACGGTAGCATAGTTGGGATTCAATGTTGTTCCACGAATAGTGTTTTCGCCAGTCCGAAAAGAGTTTTGCATGTTTCTCACCCCAAAGTTTTATAAAGCAAGTAAATAAGAGTAAAAGTGGGGCTATAAACTCACCTTAGCAATGGTGAATTAAGGCACAAAGAGATCGAGCAGAGTATAGTGGCCCTACCGAAACCTAAGAATGAAATGGCAAGACTCGCTTTGCGCTTTGTGTACTCATGACTCAAAGTTTTAAATAGATGCAAGTGTTTATAAGAGGTTGTGTTTAATGTTGTCAGGTTGGCAATGGTTAAGTTTAAATAAGTTTCAAATGCTTATAAGTCTGCTCTCGAAAAGCGAGTGGGACAAGCTTTTTAAACATTCGTGAGCAAGAGTTGGCTCGAGTATATTTATTAAAGTAGAAATAATTACAAATCAACTTATATTTATTTGATTTTTGTTTAGTTTTGAAAAGTATAGATATATGTACAATATATATTTATCTAAGTTGTGGGAAAATATTACATTTAGAAAAGTATAATATTTTCTAGTTTATGCAAATGTGATTGTCAAATAGAAATATGTACCAATTATATTTATGTGACGTAAGACTGTAGAAAATATAAATTTATTATCTTATAGAAGTTTTTAGGATGGGAAGCGTTAAGTTTAGATCTTGAGGGTCCAAAGTTGTAAAGATTTATATAAGTTTCAAATTTTATAAGTATTTTAAGAAATGTGTTAAGTGGTTCAAAGTAGAGGTTGAAATCGTAGATATTAATATTAGTTTACAAAGCTTATAAGAGATTTTGAGAAATATGATAAGAGGTGCGAAGTTTGGGGACTAGTTTTGTCAAGTCGCGAAAGTTACAAGTATTACACAAAAAAAAAATGGGTAACTGCCATCAGGCAGTTTCGAACCCTCAACCTCTTCTGCCAAGAGACAACGCTCCCACCAACTGAGCCAAGGGACCTTTTGTGTTAGCATTTGCAGCGTTATACTACTTAATGGTTATGTCGACTGTTTCATATTTGCTTTTTAATTCTTCTCAGTAGCAAGTGTCGAAGGTCTTGCATGCATATGCATGACTTTTGTGTTTCTTCTCCAAGATTGTTTTATAACCCAAAGTTTTCAAGTAAGACATAAATATAGTTAAGCACTTGATGAGTCGCTTTGATGCCGTAGTGAACCAAAAGGCCTTGTTTCGTTTCGATGTTTATTGTTAGTTTCGAAATGGGTTGTCAACAAAACGGGTTTCTATCCACCCAAGGTTACTAGTTTGTTCCAAATGTTGTTGGTTTCAAATATAGTTGGTTTGACAACGAGCTAGTTATAATAAGGTTGTGTATGAAGTCTGTGAAAATGCATCGATGTGTTATCAAATGGTTAAGAAACTATATCGCCCTATATATGGAAAAAGAAAAAAGAAAGGACTTACGACACCAAGAATGGTGGTGGAGAGTACGTGTGGGCTAGAATGGTAACCAAAAGAACCCGATATGTTTTCCAAAGTGAACCCGACTATCTTGCTTCTAAACCCTTATGCTCGCTACCTTAGTTTTTCCTTTGAGTGTTTGGAAGTTTTAATGAAAGCGGGAAGCGTAAGAGTGTCGACTGAGCTAGAGTAAACCAAGGAAAACCAAACTTCCAATGCTATACCTTGCATACACTTAGAGGCTTTTGAATGAAATTTTGTAAGTGAAATATGGAATGAGCTAAGGCCTGGGTTTTAAGAAGAAAAGAGGAAGAAGCCTTTGGTTAAAGACCAAGAGTCTTTGTTGAACTTGGGTACATGAGACTTGATTTTACTTGTATCTAGGTAGTATGTTAAGAAACAAGCACATGGTCTTTGGCCCTTTTGAGTGGTATTCGGCAGTCATAGGACAAGAAAAAGGGATGAGATGAGTTGTGTGCATGGGGAACTTGTTTCTTCATGCCTCAAAGTCAAATGTAGGTCTAGGGGTCTAGGAGAAGGTTTTGTCTCTTCTTTTACTTGCACATATGCGCATGATACATTTGTCCAATGTGACTTGTTAATGCTTTGTGTGTTTCGTTGATGGTCACAGAAAACCAAGAAAGGAAAAGTCATATTTCAACTTTCACTTTGCCAAAATATTTGATTAAGTCAACGAAAAAAAAATGCACCGGGCTTGGAATTAGAGTAGGAAGAAAGATTGGATTGGATTGGTTTGATACGAGAGCCCAAGGGAATAAAATGAATTGGATTGGATCGGGTTTGGGTTTAGAGGCCCGGTGAAATAAAAATATAAAAGTTTATTATATATTTATTTTATATAATTTTTATTATCAAGGTCGAGGTAAAAAAAATATTTCGTGACTTGTCGTGTTTAAAGTTCGAAACGAAGAAGAAAAAAAAAATATATGGCCGCGAAAATCGGTAGGGAAATTTACGAGTTGTTATAGGTTAGTCCTATACGCACTTCTTTGGTGGCTCATGAAAGTCCATGGGTTTGCCAACTATGGGAAGGAATTGGTATCGGTGATGCTCACGGGCTAATGGATAATGGACGCAACCATAAATTTGTTCAACCAAATGTGTGGAAATGGATATCGACTCTCAATCGGCATATTTTTCAGATCACCGGTGGCAGGTGATTTTTGAAGGAGCCGGGGAGTGTTACGACATGGGTAGCGAAAGGCGGAAGAATGGTGTTGTGTTATGTCCAAGGTAGTGGAAGGTGGAAGAGGAAAAGATGTTGGTTGCGGTAGGGGAAGGCAGAGAACTACGAGAGTGGAAGATAGGACTAGGCTTAGGATTAGGATACGGATCCCGGAATCAAGAGAAAATTTTCAAGACCACACCTCGAGGACGAGCTGATTTGAAGGAGCGATGAATGACACTACCGAGCTTTATGTTATGTTATATTTATTTAGAATATGTCTTTACGTCAGACAGAAAGTGTCGTCATAAGTTTACGTCATTATGTTTGGCTTGTTTTATAAGTTACTGTTATTCGGTTATATATACCGAATCATTGTTATTAATGAATCAATCGTTTTAAGATAAATAATTCTCTAGTTATTCTCGTCTATATCTTAAGGAGCTCGCACACATTTAAAGTGGTGTCTTATCCCGATACAACCTCTAACGTATCACTTGATCTTTCTAGAGGATATGGAATATACTGTTGTTCGTACACGCCTAGAAAGTTATAAAACTAAAAACATGGATGTGACTACGAAATGGAAATGATATTCCCGATAATGACAGTAAAGATAAGCCAAAACATAAAAAGAAACTGAAGACGTGTTTAATACTCACAAATTTCTACTTTCGATACTAACTTTTAAGTAAAAAATGATTTTTTTTTACCAATTCTTTTCTTAAATTGTAAAGTGTTTGGTGAAGTTTGGTAAGATAGAAAAGGTTATTTGAAAATTAATACACGTATGAGTTTAAATGGTCAACAATTTCAAACAATCCTATCATACTTTTTAGGTAAAAAAAAATGGAGGTAAATTTGCACTTGATTTGTTTCATCCCACCTAGAATAGAAATATATAGTTAGGCAAAAGGCATGTACTTATAATGGTGGTGGTAATAAGGAGTAACGACACGTCGTTCCACCTATTTAGATGTGTTACCTTTAAAACATTCAACCTTACATGACGTGTTTTAGGTGCTTGTTTGGGAGATCTAGGTCGATCACAAGACCGAATTGTGAAAGGTGAAGAACGAGAGTGCGTGTGTGTGATTTTTGCTTTTGTAAGATATATTTATCTATAAGTGAAGTATGCTTAAGCAATGATATTGATTATATTATTATACTATATTAATTTTGATGTTTGTTAGGATAATGCTAATGATAATCGTAATATTTGAGTCAACCCATTTCACATCAGTTCCATATTAGTTTTTTCTTTCCAATACTACATCCAACCACAATTTGTTAATAATGCGACCGCAACAATAATAAAAAACATACATCATAAAAATAAATAAAAAACTACACACATAAAATAATTGAAAGATCCGGTTGGCTACCAACCGAAAAAATAAAAAGTTAGATGTGTGATTGGTTGAATTTGGATGAGTTAAAAGGACATTTTTACCATTAGCATTGGCCAAAAAGTAAAAGTAGTTTAACGCCGGATCCGATTGGTGAACACGTTATCCCCGCAGGGTGCGTTTGACTTCCTGCGTTATGCTCGCTTATCCCATGCGCAAAGTAACTTGAAATATTATCTCGCGCGGCGACGTTAATAATCGAAATTGAAAGTTCGATGCGACGCAACTTCGACCTGTTAAACTATTACTATTATTCATGAAGATATCTCGGAAAAGTAAAAGTAGTTATATTGATTGTATCATCCTATTAAAAAAAAGAGCTTGATTAAAAGGTAGATGTAAAAGTCAAAAGGAAAAAGAATGAGAAAAGTCAATAGGCTATTTTGGAGTCACGTGTGTATAGACTGAAACTCAGAGTCAGCTATATATGCTCCCTCCCTCTATATATATAGAAGCTACTCTGCTCAACACTTTATTAATTTTACCTTTTGGTCCACCTATTTCTGTTTTTTCCATTACCACCACTCCTTTTTATTCAGAACCAATGGTACCATACTATCATCAATACCACATTTACACCACAACAAATTTTAAACTCACATATATTCACACTAAAACCTCTTATATGTTGAGAAACCACATTAAAAACTACATTACTACACTCTTTTAAGGCATAATGTGAAGATACAAACATAAAATGACTAATCTTACACTCAGTTCTCGAGTTACAATTTGATAGGAAAGGAAAAGAAATGATTTTTTTTTTCTTTTTTTTTTTATATATATATTCTTGAGTTTTTTTAAAAGAAAGGAAAAGTTAAGAAAGGAAAAAGGCGAATTTTTTTTTATAAATCTTGGAACCTAAATGTCTCATTTTACAAGGTAAAGAACTCGAATGTTATGTCCGTAGTCCAATAATCTGAATTTTAAAATATTTTACATTAATAACTAAAGGCGTATATAAATTTAAAAAGTTATTTCTTTTTCTACATGAAAAACAATTTTTTCCTTTTCTATAGGTGAGAAAACATATCATTAATAATTCATTTCCTTTTCTTTTTAAGGCTTTCCTATTCTGAAGATACAAACATAAAATGACTGATCTTAGAGTTGATTTTTTAAGACGTCTTTTTAAGCTGTTAATAAATGAAACTTCTTTATCTTGAAATAAAAATATCTACTAAATGTGTTTTGAAACTGTTAATTTCTAAAATGACTCAAATACCCTCTAACCAACACACATACAAACTTATATGTCTGTCTTATAACTCTGTTTTAAAACTAGAGCGAACCAACCTGTTCGGCCAGTTGAATCGCGAAAAATCGAAAACTGTTCGATAAACCAGTTTGATGGCTAGTCCGGTTTGAAATCCATGCTTATTACTAGAATGGTATATAAATAATATTAAACGGCTAAGATTGATGAAAAACCAAGCTTTCATCAATCAAGACAAGTTAAAGTTAAAGCTTTTGTTGAAGTTTCCATGAAAGTGTAAGTGGCCTATTTGGAATATATTGAATAATTAAGGGTTTGCTTGTCAATTCATGAGTTATGGCATAGATTAACGTGTGTTTTGCTTTAAGCAACAGTTAACAGGACGTTAAGTTTATAAAAAGCCGTAGTAATATGGGTTTTTAAACACTGTAACTAAATAATAAGATCGCGTAAAATCTTGATGTTTTTATGTGAGCTCCAGTTTATGTCTTTATGAAGATGTTCAGTTTAATGAAGCAGTAAGCATTTCTCGTTTTTGGTTCACATTTGTTTTTACATAAAAGGGAAACTTTTATCTACGTAGTATCTTGTTTTATCAGGACCTAAAATGGTAAACTACCATAACATTTACCAACTTAGAGAAAATTTTATATATATATCTAAATTGGATTGATATATTCTCATGTTTCACAAAAGGTGTAGATTGGCCTTAAACTTTTTGACTCAACGATTTTGTGATTTTTTGTCCTTACGCGAATATCCCTAATCACCGCTGATGACCACATTACCCTGGAGTCTCCGAATAAGACAAATCGGATTTTACCATTTCTTTTATCCAAGTGACTCAAAATGCGCAATCCAAACGAAGATGGCGACCATCATATGAAGCAAAATGTCGAGAATGACCAAACCTACACTTTGACCAATACCACAAGCCAAAAATACAATTAACTCTTATATATATCTAAATTGGTGATATATTCTCATGTTATCTAAACATAACTAATCATATTTTTTAGTAAACAAAACAAAATGACATACACAGTTCATGATCATAGAGGGTATTTGGAGAATGACCAAGGTTCGAACACAACTCGTAGCTAGTTAGATCGTTGGCATAATAGCTCATTGCCAGAGGCTGAGTTTTTGAAAAACGTCCGGTTAACATCAAAAGATGCATAAAACCAAGGTGTTTTTACTGATTTACACCTTTTGAAGTTTAGTTTAATTTGTAAAAGAAACTAACTAGTCATATTCAAATTTCAGCGGATTTCAATTCATCTGAATTAAACACGATGATTTTTTTTCAACACATGCAATAATATTACATAGTTTTTCTCTAATAATTTGCGTAAATGTCGATACACGTACAAGACTAAAAAAGGTGTATAAAAGGAGGAGATTATGTGAGATGATAGAGTATAGAGTGACAGATTAGGTGGTGATTAACATGAACATGAATGAATGAGTTAACCAAAAAGATTGGAATACGTGATAGACGTGTGATTATGGATCACCATTTTTGTCAATAAAGTTTTTTGCTTTTTTATTATTTTATTTTATCTATATATCTTTTAACCTAATCACACTTCAGTTAAGTGAATATTTAATTACGACCTAGTTTCAAACCCTATGAATTAATTATCTTCATTGTCTATATATTGTCAATGGTGTTCCAGAAGAATGTGAATATTTGGTTTAAATCCATTAGGGTAACTAAATGGTTTTGTATTGTCAAAAGTGAAACATTGAGAATAAAAAATTTGGTAGCTTAATCAGAATATAATTTATTTTATTTTTATTATACTTTTTTCATTAGTAGAACATTATGTTTTAACAAAAACCAAAATGAACCAAACTAACATTAAGTGTTTCTGGCGTGAATGCTTTGATTTCATACTTTACTTGTCTTAGAGCACACGGTGTCCCCTCGTTGTTGCTTCCATGCCGTCCAGCAGCGTCGTCGCGTGACACCGACCCATAAATCGCCCCCGCCGTCGGTGGCTCGTCGTGGTGACGACGAGAGAAATCTGTGACACAAAGTATATTAAGCGGATATATATCCGTTATTAAGCGGATATATATTAAAGCGTTAATATTTTTTTATTTTATTTTTAGTTTTTAAAACCCACAACCCTATTTATATCATCTTCATCTTCACCATTTACAAACGTCTTCAAACCCAAAATCTTCATTCTTACTTAACCCAAAGAAAAATATCTCCCATGTCTCAAAACCCAATGGACGAGGTCTTGGCAAACTCTTACTTCAAACCCGCAACAATATGGGGTTCTTGAACCCGTTACCCTATCCTCGACCAATTCCAACTGTCTCCACAAGAAATAATGCTTAACCAACAATATCGGTTTCAACAAGGATTCATAAGTTACCCTCGATTTCAATCACGCACGGTTTTAACCGTCACAACCTCCAGGTTTTAACCCGTCACGACCTCCACAGTTGCCCAAATGGAATCACAACCGTCGGTTCACAATTCAAAGTTCAAAAGCATGTGAACCGACAAAAGGCGAGGCAAAAGACGAAGGCAAAAAAGTTCTTTGTAGATTTGGGCGCAAACGACGCACGAAGATGTTGAAGTCATAGCCTGACATGACGGGAGGAAGTGGACCAAGTCTGAAGAAATGTTACTTGCGTAGTGTTGGATATAAATTTCCCAAGATAGAGATATGGGAAATGGCCGTCTGATGAGTACTTTTGGACGACATTCTCGACATGTTCAATTCTAAGACCACCGATAACCGCCGTGGCAAGAATATGATAAGCGGTAAATGGACAAGGATTAACGGTGATTGCCGGAAGTTCAATTGTTTACAAACATCTTGACGTCGAAGTGGTGAAAATGAGCAAGATCATGTCGAGAATGCCAAAGTTAACTTTCGCAGCGTTTTGGTGGGAAGGAGTTTGCGTATGAAAAATGTTGGGGTGTTTTGAAAATTATCCCAAGTGGGATCTTGAAGATCTATTGACATTACATGTCTCGATGATATATTCGGGCGGACGGACGACCTCGGCCTAAGAGATGGATGCAAGCGAGCCGAAAAGCAGTCGACTTTAACGTCGGCTGCAAGCTCGGTGAAAGTCAATCGAGTAGTTTTCGGGACATATATCAAAATATATGCTCAAAATCCGATGCTCAAAGGGCTTGTTACGAGGCGGGGCGGAAGGAAAAAACTCTCAAGAAAAGATCGAGATGGATTTTCTCATGATAGATCCGAGTCACGAATCACCCGTAAGCGAAATCATCCGTGTCGGTTTTTTTTTCGTATCGTTTTTATTAGTAAGTGTTGTTTTTTTTCCTTATTATTGTGTTATGTATTGTATTTTTAATTTGAATGAAATAAATTTAGTTGATTTGGAAATGAAAATTGAATAAAAAAAATAAAGTGGTAGTGGTGGGCCCCAAATGAAGAGGTTGAGATTTGTTATGAGTGAGGAGGGGTTTGTTGTGGTTAGTTGTGAAAAAATGGAATCTTGATGTGGCGGCGTGGTGCGGCGGCAATGACCTAAGGCATCGTGACACCTAGTGCTCTTAAAAGAGATGTCGAAAGCTTTAAATATACTAATCAGTTTTATACTTCATATTTACATGTTTCTCTTATAAAATAAAAATAATATTCTCCTCGTCCTAAAATATAAAAGTCTATTTTGACGTTTGATTTTTTTTTCTTCAAATTTGATCTTAAATAACTTTTTTTGTATTATCCAATAATTGATGCAAAATATATAAATGGGTTGAGTTTTAAATTTATTTTCATTGATATAATGTTTATTAAATATTATATAATAAAAAAAAAATCTAAAGTCAGAGTTTCAGAATAAAGACTTCAAAATATTAAAATGGGTTTATACTTTGAGACAGAAGGAGTAATCTCATTTTCAATAGAGCACTAAGTAGCGTCGATGTTATCTGACGGTATTATAGCAAAAAGTTCTGTCACTTTTCAATAGTTTCTTCTATAACTCATAACATATAACTTGACCCTAAGTCCCATAAATATTTTCTAGCTTTTTCATTTTAATTATATTTTGATGTGCTCCCAAGTGTTTTTACTTGGTTTGATTTCCCAAATATCTTGAGATTTTTATAGTAAGTTTACACGTAAAATAAACTCACTATACGTAAAACTATACCTAATTCTAAAGTTTTTATTGTATGATATATTTGTTACTTGTGACACATTATATAAAACAGTTTTGTTAAGTGGGTTATGCAATGAATTGTTAGATTTAATATTATTTGAGAATGAAAGATTTTTCATCTGGGGATCGATCTCACTCTTCGTTTTATTTGATATAATGGATGAGATTAATCTCAACAATTTAAAAAGCACTTTCGTCGTTTTTTTCAAATATTAATATCTTTCAAACCGTTAATCGTTAGCGAAAAAAATATATCGTTCTGACGACGTTTAATTATCTTTCATAGATGAAATGACTTTGATATATTTTAAACAATTTTTTTTAGTATTTTTCACGTTTTTTAAGTTTTTAGTTTTTACGTTCTTGAAATTTGCGTTAAAAATCATATATGATAAAACGTTAATTTGAATATCGCATGTGATATTAATGTTAAATCATATATGATATGTAATATCGCGTGTGATATTAGTGAATATCGTATATGATATGTAATATCGCGTGTGATATTATGTAATATCGCATTGATATTACATATCGTATATGATTTAACACTAATATCATATGTGATAGTGTTTATCGTATATGATTTTTTAAAAAATTTCGATGGCGTAAAAAAAAAAAAGCGAAAAAGCGTCGGCGTTTTTCTTTTTGAAAGTATATCAGTCTTGATCTATAGAAAGATAATTAAATCTTTCGTCATGACCAGTAAATATTTTCGACAACGATTAACGGTTTAAGAGATATTTAAATTATAAAAATATGTGAAATAATAAAATGATTTTAATCCGGTAATTGATTCTTTTTAAGCGGATGGTGGGGATGAGTCATGGTATGTGAAGAAAGTTTGGTATATAAAATAACTCTCCTCGAATTGTTAATGGGGTTAATAACAATATTTGGTATTTGATTCGTTTTTAAGTGTTTTTTCTTTTGAGTCATTTTTCTTTTAATTATCTTGTTAATAAAATTGGGACGTCTTGTATTGTATCTTAGTCTCTTACGAGGTTCGTTTAATTTGTTGCCTTTTTAAAAATAAAAACCCCTAAAACATCCTCCATCATCAATTAAGTTATAGAGTACCCATCGAGCGTTACAGTTTTAAATATAACACAAGATTAAAATAAAAATAAAGAAACATGTTGCCTTGGCTGATGAATTTAACGCCGAGTCGTGTAAGATAAGTTCTGGTATAGTCTCGTACCATTGAACGGCGCCATAAAACAATAACGCAACCCTATACCACCTTTACCGTGTACTCTTATCGTCGCATCAAAGAAAGAGTTACCAATGAATTAGTAACATGGTAGGTCGTTAAAACCTAAAAGTAAGGTTATGTGGTATGTTGGTAAACGAGTATGTATTCAAGTTTGAAACTTATAAGTGCCACGTCAGATGGTGTAATCCCATGTTTAAGAGTGTCCAAGTGGCATTAATTAACATGACATGTGATTAGCGGCCATGTAGGATCATTTGGCGTTTGGACCCATTTCACATGTGTTATGTCATGCTCGATCTCCATCACCTTAATTTCACCTTTTTCCATATCTTGAATCAATAATTTATAGTTTATACGACTCGTTTGTCACAAGATTGTTCAAAAGAAATAATTCACGTAACAATAAAGCATCCAAATAAGAGGTGTAACTAAGAAGTTGTATATCTTAATTCATGTTGTTACCTTCACATGCATTAACAAAAGCACCATATATTGGCCTTGGACCAAAGAAACCATTACATGAAACTTGAGAGTTGAGACAAACAGAGAGTTCAATGCATGATGCCTCTAGGGATTAGTATAATAGTTAATAGGAGGGCACCGGCGGAGCCAAAAAAATTTTCGTGAGAAGGCCAAAACAATTTTTTTTTCCAGAAGACACATTGGATGTATTGCCGAGATGAAATAATAATAATAATAATAATAATAATAATAATAACACGTGAAATCGCGAATAAATCGTTACTTGAGAACGAGAACTACGGAGGCAGGACCTTCCGGTCCTCATGTGGCTTCGCCAATGCTAGAAGTTTAGTGTATGCCAGCTAAAGACTAGTCATATATTTAGATAGCGAAAGGAGTGCCTTGCATGGCAAGTAAATTTGGCGCGTAGTCATGCATGCTATCGATTTGCCGTATACCTCCTCATGGGGATGCTATGGTCGGTTTCTTATCCTCTTAGGATTAAGTGCCCCTCCCCCGCGACAAGGCTACTGCTCGTGTGTTTGTGCGTATATACATGGGCGGATTTAAGGGGGGGGTCACAAGGGTCACGTGCCCCTTTACGGAAAAATTTGTAGTGTAAATTTTCTAAACAATATGGATTTTTTTTTTTGTAATTTTACCCCTCAAGTACCAATTTGTAGTGTAGTTTCTAAAATTTATCAAAGTGTGCCCCATTCGAGAAAAAATTTCTGGCTCTACCTCTGCGTATATATATGCTTTATGTCAAAGTTAGTGTTGTTGTATGTGTTATACCAAATTCGGTGATCTGCTACCTCTAGTATTTTTGATGGCGTATAGTGCGGTATCGGTCATAAACAGGCTCTGATGATACTTTCGGGCACAGTGCAGGCGGGCGATATTAATCATGTTTGGGCTCGCGAAATCCCAAGCCCATATCTATTCTGGAATAGATATCGATATCTTCTAAAACAAGAAGATAATCATTCCCAACCGACTTAGGCGGGATCGCGAAGGTTGGGGAATCTGAGACCAACAAGGATTCCGTGCGTATATAAAGGAATCATATCCTCGTTTAGTGCGATCTCATAACCACAAAACTCCTTAAACCTAAACCGATTACTGCTCTCATGGGAGGATAATCGTGGGAGACAATCCCATGATAAGCTAGCGGTGTTTCTTGTCTCTTAGTCTGCGCGGGTCTCGGCGTGAATTCTCGATTAGTGCGAGCAGGAGCTCAAATCGAGGCGATCAACTTTTGTATCAACAGTGGCGCCATCAGTGGGACCACACTAAGAATCGACACTAGAATGACAAAACACGGCAATCGGCGATCGCGGTCGGATCTTATGGGGAAGAAGTCGCAGTGGACTAACCCTAGCGAGACCTCACAGGACAACCGGTATTGCTAAAAATAAGGGGTCGGTCGAGACTTGATCTTCCTCGGGTAGAAACCTTTCGGGAATAACCAGTCACTCTGACCGCCACAGTGGAGTAGACCAGCTGCTTTCTCGGGAACAACCGTCTTTACTACTCCCTTCCAATCGGTGCTAAGCGGCTTGACAAGGTACGAGGCACCGGTCGGGATAAACCGCGGTGAAAACAAGCGCCGCTCGTTCTCGGGAGTCGGCGCGAGTGCACCGAAGCTTTCGTATCCCAAACTACGAGCATTGGCGCCTCGTGCAGAGGAAGAAGAATAGATCGGTGGAACACAAAGCCAGACTCAATTCGATTCGGAACGATATGCTTCTCGGCTGCGCCACGGAAGGAAAAGCGCGAGGAAGCGGTCATAAACCCCTGTATTCAGCGAGAATCGGGAGGAGGATCGAGGATGATGAGACATCCCACATGACACTTGAGTGTGATGATAGAAGAGCGGCGTACCGGTGTCTACGCGGGCTGGGTGGCCGTAGAGTACATGATAGGCGGGGAAAGTATTCCCCAGTGAAAGCCGCCCGGATCGGACTGAGTGGATTACGAGGAAGGCGGCGTATGGCCGTGGAAAATAAATTCATCTTGACAACTCCTCGGACAACGAGGATAGTAATCTGAGGCATTGGAAATCGAGCGAGCGCGATAGCGAGGAAGACATGTCTCTCCGTGGCGTCGCGAGAAAGTGGATCGTTCACGGACGCGTGGTGATTTCTCGAGAACAAGAAAAGGCGCATGCACCGCAAATGTTAAAACCTATGATGGGACGGTGATCACGGCGATCACTAAAATTTTGAATCGGCGCGACCATGGCGGCGCGGCGGTTTGGTGCCACATGTTTAATTCCGCGCGGGTGGGAAGCGGGCGGTTCAACAAACTCCCGAAGGGCGTGAATGGTTTTGAAGAGTTGAGAAAGGCGTTCGCCTAAATTTTACTCAACGCAAAAAGTGTGCTAAAAATCTGTCGAACTCGCCGGGTAAAAGCGAACCGGGGAGAATCCGCGCGTTCATGGAGCAGCTTTAAAGGCGAATGCATGCATGTTAAAGCATGCCGGGAAGTCTTAAAGATCTCGGGCTTCATGAATGGGATTAATAACGAGAACTCGTCAGAGGTTAAGCGACAAGATCCACGAGACCTTTGATGAACTCATGAGCGCTCGGTCTTTTGTCGAGGGAGGCATTGCGGTGAATAGCAAAAGAACTATTCGATTCTGGTCACGGGAACAACACGGGAGACAATCAACGACCGAGTAATAACCGTAATAGAAGCTATCGCAACGGAGGGCGGCGAGGCAGAGATAATGAGGTATACTCCGCCAGTCAAAACACCAAGGAAATACTCGCGTGGAAGGTGCGAACTGAACCACGCGGATCGTACACGGAAGATCGGCGCCTTTGGGAATGGATCTGTGACTACCATGCGCCAAAGGTCACACCACTAGCGAGTGTGTCGGTGCGTAACTCATCGACAAGATGGTCGAGGGGGGTGGACCACTTGTTAAAAACATTAAAGAGGAAGAGATAAGCGAAAAGAATGAAAGCAAGAAGGAGACACCCGAATATAAAGTGACCTGATCTATATGATCTGGCGTGGCGGCGAACCACCGACGGAAGGTCGGCGAAGTTTTCGAAGAAGTGAAATCTCTTTCCTACTTTAGCTGCGGACAACGACGCCGAGCCCTACGCCATTGAAATTAGTGCGGGTGGTCGCGACATACGCGCATGTACATCGATGGTGGGGCATCGGCAAATATTATGTATGAGCATTGCTTTAAAGACTACGACACGAAATACGTAGTCGATTAAATCTGATCGACACCGCATTCACCGGTTTCACGGTGAGAAGATATAACCTATGGGCAGCTGCGATGCTAGTCGGCGTTGGCAGCGCGAGCACTCGACAACTGGATGGATTTCATGGTGATCAAATCCCTTCGTCGTATAATGGCATTATTGGGGCCGGGATATCGGCCGTGCAGCGGTGCGAATCAGCGGCCGCGGGATGCTTAAATTCCAGTTGAAGGGGCATTGTCACTCTTTACAATGCCGCGGTGCCAAGCGAGAATGTAACACGGTTACATGCGAAATGGAACAATCCGGGCGGTCGCGACCAAAATCCCACTTTAAGGTCATGATTCACGAAATATCCGGACCGGGAGATAACCATTGGAGGTCATTGTCGGACAGCAATGAAAGCGGCGTGTCTTGTGCCCTTAAAAAACGTGGATATTTTCGCATGGGAGCCCAAACACATGGTACGGAGTACGCGCTCGATCGCGAGCATAAACTTAGAATCAAACAAGGATCTTACAAATCACCGCCCGGAAGAGCGTGGCGAGCTCGGAGAGGCGCGACGATTCTGGCGGTGAAGTGGTTAAAGCGGGAATTGTCGTGAAGTCTATTACCACGGTGGCTTTCTAATCGATAATGGTCAAAAGCGGCGGTGGTGGCGAATGTGTGTAGACTTCAGAGCCTTAATAAAGCATGCCCGGGGCTGCTATCCATTACGAAGATAGATTGGAAAATAGAGTCCTTGTGTGGATACGGTTGAAGTGTTTTCTCGGCGCGTACAAGGGATATCACCGGATCTGAATGGCTCGAAGGCGAGGAAAAGGCGTTCCACCTGAGCGAGCGTTCTTGTTACCAAAATCTTGGTTTGGCTTGAAGAATCACGGTGCCACTATCGGCGGTTGGTAGAAAATGCCTTCAAAGCAAACGGTGGGCATGACACGGAAGTCTATGTGGATGACACGGTCATTAAAGCCATCTTGAAAAGGCGGTGCGCGACATAGAAGAAACATTCAAAACTACTGCGGGATTAACATGAAGCTAAATCTAAGAAATGCGCATTCGAGCGCTCTGAGGCATGTTCTTAGGGTACTGATAGAACGATGGCATAAAACCTTGTCGGAAAAAGACAAAGGCGGTAATAGAACTTCCTCACTTGCGCATGGCGAAGGAAGTCCAATCCTCCGATGGAAAAGCGGCGGCCTCAGCGGGTTCCTATCTAAATCGTGAAAAGTCATTGCCTCTTTCAAAACACTCGAAGTGTATAAAAGGGTGACTTTCGGTGGACAACGGGCGGAAGCTTTCACCGCACTCGAGCGACATCTGTGGCGCTCCCGACACTCGTGGCACCCAGGCCGAGAAGAGGCGATCATGTATTGCTCGGTGACTCATGGGGCGATCGGTAGCGATGCTACTAACGAGATAGGGACTCGGTGCGAACCCTATCTATTTTGTCGACAAAGCTCTCGAAAGGCGGAGATGAACTATAGTGCCATGGAAAAATTGGTCTCGGCATTGGTGTTTAACCATCGAACAACTGTTTAACCATGATGATATACTTTTTGCTATATCGCGCGATTACCTCGTAGTTGGTTACTTTTGGGATATGACTCTTAAAATGCTTTAGAAATGGCGGATGGTGTTTTTCTTGTGAGGAATTCGGTGAAAATGAATCGCGAGTTATATATAACCTGCTTCCACACGATTGGCGACACGTGGATTCCACTAGTCTTCGTTGTGTGGTCGAGATAACGATGTGACAGCAGGCGATGCTTTCCCGATTCACGAGGCATTACCTATTCACTTGGATGTCTCGATACATTGCACTACGGGTGGGTGTATGGCTTCTTGGATACGTTTAAATGCGTTATTTGTTTTGGACTACGGTCGTTAGTCTAGCATCGCATGATTCTGCGCTGCGCATCTTGAAGCGGGGGACATGATGACGTATAATGCGGTATCGGGTCATAAACAGAGCTACGACCCGATACTTTCGGGCTGGTGCAGGCGGGCCAATATTAATATATGTTTGGGCTCAAAATCCCAAGCCCATGTCTATTCTGGAATAGATATCAGATATCTTCTAAAACAAGAAGATAATCATTCCCAACCAAACTTAGGCGGGATCGGCGAAGGTTGGGAATCTGAACCAACAAGGATTCCGTGCGTATATAAAGGAATCATATCCTCGTTTAAGGTGCGATCTCATAACCACGAAACTCGCTTAAACCTAAACCAGATTCTCGCTCTCATGGGAGGATAATCGTGGGAGACAATCCACTGATAAGCTAGCGGTGTTTCTTGTCTCTTAGTCTTGCGGTCTCGGCGGAATTACCGATTAGTGCGAGGCGGGACTCCGAAATCGAGCGTCCGACTTTTGTATCAGCGTTTTTATTTATGAGTTGATCTATTTATTACTAAATAATAAATAGTATTTTTTGAGTCATTATTAGTAATACGACTAATACCAACACGATGTGTATATACTATTTGGAAACTCATGGGGTGGTAATTTCTACAGAGTAATCTTATTTATCTCTGTGTGAACTTAAGTATATGTCAATCGATAAATTCTTTGTACAATTCATTAACTACTTTCTATCTTTAAATTGTCACCGTCGTTTTTTTAAAGCAATACGTCGAATCGTTAGGTTAATTTGTGAAACGATTGGTTAATGCAGCAATCGTTTTTTTTCTACAAATATGAAATATATATCCTAAGCCAAATAAAACTTCAAATATTAATTTTGGAAAACTTATTTAAAGGCCCTCACAATCTACAGGTCCCATCTTGTGATTGAATTTTGGAAACAAGTTATTTCGAAAAATACAATTATTATTTTGTCCCAAAAGCAGAAAAAGGTATAGATAAAAACAAATTAGAATTATTATTTTGTAAATAATAATTCTAATTTGTTTTTATAAAATAATAATTCTAATTTGTTTTTATCTATACCTTTTTCTGCTTTTATTGGAAACTTCTTTTAATAATACCAAATGTTATTTCTACTTATTTAAGTTGGCCACACAAAACTTCTAAGGTGTTACCTAGCTAGCAAGTATATATTCATCAACATTCTTGTTATTGATCTTTGCCATAAAAATACAATGAATTAGAAAAAAAGAATGAATTGATATCATACATTTCAGTAGTGAACATTTTTGGTGAATCAATCAATAATTTCAAGATCGGTACGGTTTCAAAAGCGATAAACTTTTGATCTTGTGAAATCACGCGATCGCGATACCAAATTCAAAATTTGTAAAAGTCAGGATTCGAGTTAAAATTTTCCGATTCTGACGTCAGCGTGAATGGTGGGATATTTTTAATGGTGGTTGGTTGGCGATTTTAACAACGATTTATGTCAGATGGTTATTTCTCTCTTTATGTAAAAAGAACAATGAATATGATATCATACATTTTAGATCAAGTAGTGAACATTGTTTTTGGTAGAATCAAACGTTGCCAACCATCTCTAACTCAATTTGTGACCTACACACATGCTCATAATCTCCACAATCTATAACATTTTTTTTATGATAAATGATAAGTACAAACAAAAATTTCATACATCCATATTTGCAAAATAATGGTGGTCCTGAAGACCCTTAAGATAAAAAGCTATTTTTATTTGTAATTTGACTAATTTCATATCACATAAATATATAGAAACATAAAGAGCAATCTTCATGGTTTTTGGTGCAAGGAATAAAAAATAAATGGTAGCTATGAAGAAGAAGAAAATGCACATTATTGGAGCACATGTTAACTGCTAACCCTGTTTAGAATCTATTCAACAACCTAATTATTTTTAATAATTAACACAATAATAAACTAATAATAGCCAACGTATAAAACTCAAATAAATAAACAAGTACTACATTTAATTATCAATAATCCATTAAACTAGATTTTTTCTTTAGCTAGATGCATGTTCTTTCAACCCTTATTAATGTAACCTTGCTATATCTTAAAGGTTTTAGTGAACCGAGTTGACACAAGTCACATGAAACCCAGCGGGTTAATCCTAATAGACCGTCTAATATTAGCTTTTTTTACTGGAACGGCTGAACCGAGTTTCAAACACTGCAAAAAAGAGAACTATATGTATTTTGGATCCAAAGAAGTTTATGTGATAAATAAACTCATTATGAATCATGAGAGTAATAAACTAACATAACTTGCAATCTATGATAAATTTGTGAAAAATATTAAAGAGCTCGAAAAAGCTGTTTTAATCATATATTAATAATGGCATTGTGATTAAAACATAAACAATAAGAGAGCTCTCTAATGGGTGGCAATAATACAATTAAAGTCAAACGCATTATAACATAGCTATAGTTTTATAGTTTGGTTACAAATAAACTAATACGTCTCAATAATCACAACATAATATTGTGTCAATGGAGATTGGTTTCATGTAAAGGCGCATCGTTCTTATATGGATAAGGTTTTTCTGCTCAGGTTTTTCGGAAAGAGCGAGCCTCTTTACTCAGATGTACATAACTTCACCGCTTTACTTTTGAAACTGTTTTCCCAAGTGTAAAACAATAAGTAAAGAACAAAAAAGGTAGTATTTGTATTCACTTTATATTTGTTTGAGAAAATATAAATATTGATCCATGTATATATGCAATAAATTTCGTTTCTGCAAATTAAACTCACCCATTTCCGAGAAACATGAAGAATGGGCAGGTGATGAAGGATCTTGATTTTACTACATATACATTCATGCATCAAAAATACAACTTATTGACCTTATTTTAATATTTATAAACTCATGGGTCCTCACAATCTCAGATTAAATGAGTTATATAAATGCTTCACAATTATTATTAAACCCCAATATTCTCTTATCCTTTGATCAAAAAATCTTCATCTTTTCCCAACCTTTATAAATTTTACTGAAATTGATAAAGATGTTGTATTGTATTTATAACATTGAAAAACTAACATGGGTACACATGTGACTTATAATACTACTTGTTGTATTTTTCTTTTTTCATCAAATAGTGAAAAGTAATCCTTTTTTTTAAAAATAAAAATCTATGTTTCTAAAGTTATATAACTCATGCTTAAAAATATATATATCCAAGTGCAACAACCAAGATAAGGCATTTAATAGAAGCAAATAATATTTTATCTAGTTTGGGGGTTACAAGCTTTAAAATAAAGGGCTAAAACTGTGGCCCACCATATTGAAAGCCCAACTTATGCATGGGTAGCCATATACCTCTTTCCAATTCCTTCTTTATTTTATCAGGTTATTGGGTTATTTGGTTTATTCGGCTCGTTTAGTTCGGTTAAAACTTTTTAGGTTGACAGAAAGCGAATCAAACAATTCAATTGACTCAACCGAACCGAATAATGAAAATCGAACCCTATAACCGAAAACCGAGCCGAGATAACCAGAATTACATAAGTTTAATTATTATTTTATTTAATTATATATATATTTTTAGTACAAAATTTATTTTCAAACTTAAATAATGATATATTTATACTAAAAAGAGTTTTAGTCTTCATAAAATCAAATTATAAGTTCGGTTTGTTTTACAAGTTGAGCTTTGCTTAAATAATTTTATTTGTATTCACATAATATTTGATCAAAATATATAAATAGATTGTGGTTTAAATGTATTTTCATTTGGTATATTTTTCATCAATTGTTTTATAATCTAACAAAAATATTTAAGGTCAGTTCAATCAAAAAGTCAATGAACTAAAATGAGACGGAAATTTTTTCATATAAATACATAGAAAATTTTTATATTTATACTAAAAAGAGTTTTAGTACTTTTTTTTTCATATAAATACATAGAAAAAATATATATTTATAAGAATTCGGTTTTCGGTTTTCATTGCCATAACCATATCCAAACCGATAACCGAATATTTAGTTCGGTTCGGTTATAACCAATTCAGTTTGGTTAAGAATTCGGTTCAAATTTTTTGGTTCAGTTCGGTTTCGGTTTTCGCTTAATGTGGATATTACCCGATCCATGAACACCGCCTAATTTTATGACTTGAAATAATACTGTTCATAGTAATGTAATCCTCTCTTTTTTCATGAAAGAAATGCATGAAAATAAAATAGTACTATAATGTATTGTCTAAAATATTATATTGGGATTGTTTTACATTTCTAGATTTCTATCATACAAAAACCAATCAACTAAGGCCAATGGCCTACCATTGTAAGTTTGCAACATCTATTTTGATCATGAAATTTCAATCTACCAAACATATATAATCCTTCATTCAAGTGTAGAAACCATACAGGAGCAGAGTTAGAAAATTATGATCGAGAGGACAAATTTGTTCATCTGAAGGCAAATTACAAAAAAAGTCAGAAATTTTGAAAATTTTACGCTACATTTTTTTTTCTAGGGGGCACATGCCTATACTGCCTCCTCTTATTTCCGCCAATGCAAGCCAACCATCATCGAATGATCTACTGATAATGTGAATAACCTCCTCACATAAAAAGGTACACATTTAGGGAGTGAGAGGTGGCGGAAAAAGGGTGATAAACATTTACGGAACATCTCGATTAAGCCGCATACATCTGAATTCTTCAAACTCAAAACAAACGTACAAAAACATGGCATGATATATAGGTTAATCTACAAATAATGTGACATTATTATGAAATCTTATTAGCAAGGTATTGTCCTCGTTAGGGCTGTAAACGAACCGGACGAACACGAACGGAGCGCTTGTTCATGTTCGCTCATTTAACTTTAACCTGACAAATAAACGAACACTAACGCTTAAACGGACGAAATTTCTTGTTCATGTTCGCTTATTAAGAAAATGAGTTGTTCATGTTCGCTTACTGTTCGTTCATTAAGACACTAAACGAACGCTAAACGGACATAACGATCGAACGTAAATAAACACATACAAACAAACATAAACTTTATTAAATTACGCGTCTAATATTGTTTATAAGTGTTTTTGTTTAACAAACTAATTTTAAAATTATACAATTAAAAATACGATATACAAACATAAATAAATAAACGAACATAAACGAGCGTTAACGAACGCATAATCTGGACGCTCACGACATAAATAAACGGACGCGATTGTTGTTCGTTTCGCTATTTAACTAAACGATCAGAAATATTGTTCACGCTCGCTCATTTAATAAATAAACGAACATAAACGAGCTTTTTACCGAATCTGCTCACGAAACGCTCAACGAACGTTCAGCCTGCGTTCTGATTTCATCCTCCGTGCCCATACTATTTGCCTATTTGGCCCCTACCCCCTTTTACTCATTATTTACAAATGCCAAAGGTACATACAAAAATTATTCTGAGATGCATATCAATAATGAAGGGTGTACCAAATTGGTACCACAAATATGCATGGTCCATTGCTTTCAATCATCTAGCATTTCTTAAACATGACAACAATTTTGTGGGACTATATGAGAAGAGGATGGATTCATCGAAAAAGTCGAAATGTGGCTCGACCAATGTGACAATTGCAAAGACTAGTACAATAACACATGACAATTCTATATATAACAACATTCATATAGATTTCTCACAAAAATTATCTTGGAAATAGTTTATGAAAGGTTACAATATGAAAAGTAATATATGACTACGAAATTATGATCAAACTTGTGCCCAACTTTGTAGTTTTTTTTAAAACCCTTTATACTGCCCTTGGAGTCGTACTAGCACCATTCGGTCAAGAGGTCGAAAACCATGGTTCAGTTAGATATCAATCAAGCATCATTATTGTTACTAGTTGGATACCACAAGACAAATGGCCATATAATATAGATATATAATAAATATAGTAAATGAATCTTAACCCAATTCTCCTCGAATTCCTCACCCGCTAATGAATCCCATTTCACAACACCAAAATGATATATGTTATAATAGATGTTAGTTGTATGTGTTTGTTTAGGTTTTCCAGATCTTTCCGCGACATCATTATTCCCGCCAAGCATATAAAAAGACGTTCACAATCTCTTTCCACAAACACTTTCCCAAAAGAAACGATTTTGATAAATAAAGTTTGTATTGATTGAAATAAATGTTAAAGTTATAAAATTTGAATCAAAATAAAATAAACCTACTAAAATGTAAAACTAAAACTCATAAAAATATATCAAAATCGCATGTTGATTTAAAGATAAAATTTTAAAAAATATGGTGAAATTAGATCTTAAAAATTAAACGAATTAAAAGATATTTAAATTTAAAATAAAGATGTAATTAGTTAAGAAATAGCATATGTCACCCCATTATTGGAGTTCTTTATTTTATTGTTGTAGCCTCCTCCACTTTTTGTTATTTTTTTAGTTAGTAAGTGTCGCGTCACTAAACGATTGGGCTTCCTTATCTTAATTTTTCATGGTCTTGGCTTAAACGCTTTATATAGTAATATAGAAGTATAGATATGCATCAATAGCATAATTCATAGATTTCACAGAGTTTAAGTCTTTAAGCACTAAATTTTAACAGCTTTAGAGATGGATGAAGATTGAGTTTGGGCTAACAAAACTTGAATGACATTGGGTCCAATTTACAAAAACTTGAAATTGGGCCATTTTTCACATTGATGATTGATTCAGCAAAATTAGGTTAATGAAATTCAAATTGCCTTTCAAGGTTTGCAATCAACATTTCATGCTCAAAAGAGAAATTATTAGTAAGCTTCATTTGTATGTCTAAATGTCAATCCAAAAAAAGTAAGAGAAAAAAAGAAATGATTAATCCACAAATCACCATAAGGTAGGACGGAGTGGAGCTCGGGTACTCCATCGAGCTCGTGAACCCGCCGGTGCACACATCCCTAGTTGCTCGTGTACCTTCATCGAGTTCAAATTTCGAGCTCGGAACCCGCATGTTAACCATGTGTTGTGTTTGTATTTTTTTTCTTTTGTCTTTGGTTTCTGCAGTGAAAGAAGACTCAGCGGTAGGTTTTGCAGGTCTGAAGACTTGCGGTGGGTTTTGCAGGAGGAAGAAGGCAGTGGGGTGAATTTGGTTTTATTTACAAAAAAAAAAAAAAAAAATCGGTCTTGGAGTGCATCTCCACCCGCGTGAGGGTAGTGTTAGGAGTAGTATTGGGGTAGTTTTGAGCTTGGAAGCTTTTATCGGACAGAGGTGATGTGCCAAGACCCTACATGATAGGGTGTTAAGAAGAACTCATCCTCCCTAACGATTGTTATAATAAAACTTTGTATCCTAACATTAGCATCAATTTTCTTTTTCTTCTCATTAGAATTGAATAAATATTTCAACTTTTGTAACTTAACAATCATGTTAGATTGGTTCTTGCTTATTCTTCATATAAAGGACGAGTTGAATAGAATGTTTCTTACACACTTATATTCTTTATGGGTACGCATATGCATCGTATAGGCACGTCACTAAAGATATGTCATTTTTCCTGCAAACTCACAGAAAACATGTGCAAAAGTAGTTCTACAAAGGTTGTCAAACTTACATTCTTACAAGAAATAATTGGAGCAAAAGGCTAAAGACCATAGTACACAAGCTAATCATGATTGTCGTGCTATGGGTAAAATTTGTTATATAACTCGTGCCTTTATGTGGTAAAAGCTGATGTGTCATGCAAAATGAAAGTCGCTGAAGGTCACTGGTGTGCCTAGTCTAACTCGTGCAATAATGTTTTATGATTTGATTTTTCGCTCCCATCGAGATCTAAATCAAATGTACTTTTACTCCTTTGGAAATACACAGACATTGAAACATGAGAAAATATAAAACAGTTTGGGCCCCAATTGGGCTGACAGAGATTCCAATTGTGCCTCAGAAATCTAAAACCAATGTTTTAAAAACCGGGTTTTTAATCGACCCGGTCGAGTCACCGGGCACCGGTTCGACCGGTTCAACCGGTTCGACCGCCGGGTCAACCCGTTTTCCATTTTATTATTTTATTTTTTCGACCGTCAATCGGTTTGATCATCGGGTCAACCGGTTCGATCACGGTCTAACCGGTCAACCCGGTTTTCATAAAAATTTTGAAAAAAACCAAACCCGGGTTGACCCGGGTCACTCAAAGCTCGTGGGTCAACGGTTGACCCGTTTTAAAACCCGTTTTTGACCCGTTTAGTGGTCGGCATCTGGTCCGAACGGTTGAGCCGTAAGGGTCGACCCTGGTTTGAAAACATTGTATAAAACATATCTACATTGACCTGAGCTAGTAATTCATCGAATCTTTATTTAATAAAAGAATTACATTATTTTGGTGTTTTGCAAAACCCTTCCGTTGAAAAAAAAATTAGGCCGACAGGAGAGATTGATTTTGCCACGTGTTAAATCGGCAACGAATTGGTTAATAAAGTCAAAATTAAATTGATTTTGGTCAACCTTTAGTTTATTTGGTGTAAAATTTAGTTGAGAAGAAAAACACACGAAAATATAGGTGTCGAATTTGTGAAAACAAAACTTTAAAAAGATGGGGTAATTAATAAAACTTTAGTGGTTAAATTTTAAAAATTGTATAGAGTTAAGTGTAATTTTATAAGTTTTCATGCTTTTTAATAACTTTTGAAATTAAACAAATACTCCATTATATTTTATACCCCTATACTTTATAAACTTAAAATCTGATATATATGTTGTTTTAAACTCCAACATATAAATATACATAAGATTATAAATGTCATTTTTTTACTATATATGTTTACTAACGACTCATTTATTTATATTAAAGTATAATGAACGCGGCACGAATTTGAATATTAAACACGGCTAAATTATTGAAAACGAGGATATATTTATCAAATTGTAAGTACGAACTTTGTAATATGAAGAAGAAAAAAAACGTGATTGTACTTATAACAACTACTTATGTAACTTTTATTTATTTATATAAGGTTATGTAGAAAAACATTTTTAAAAAATTTTAAGAAGTATATTTTAACTTTATCAACGTTTATTATATGCAACTAAACTCGCATCTTGTGTACATCATAATATCAATAATGAAATTTAAATAGGAAGATCAACATTTATATAAGCTAAATATAGTTGAATCTTGAGTTATCTAACAAAATGTTTTTTACAAAATTTGATTATACAAAATTCTAATGGATATAATGAATAATGAAAAACTCGTGC
Organism: Chrysanthemum lavandulifolium; assembly: GCA_022545495.1. NCBI lineage: Eukaryota > Viridiplantae > Streptophyta > Magnoliopsida > Asterales > Asteraceae > Chrysanthemum > Chrysanthemum lavandulifolium. The sequence goes on along the minus strand of CM040242.1, from coordinate 656,032 downwards.
ATAAGTATATAATTATATGTAATTACTTTTAAACACATAATATTTAGCATTGATACAAAATTTTTTTTTTTGTCAAAAACCTGTGCGTGCACAGGTATTATAACTAGTAAATATATACTTTAATTACATTATCAACATGCTATCATGAAGATTTAACAAAGTACAAACGTTGCTAATAGCTTGTGATTTCCCTTCAACTTTATCCTCTTTGATGTTCAAGGAGAAAACATTTGCTATTTCAGTCTCCTATTTCGGCCACAGCCCACAGTAATCCTTGTAACTAATTAATTATGCAAACGTTGATGCCATATATATCGGATATGTTTGATGAAAATTAGGTACAAACAGACATCAGAATTTAGAACTCATAATATGTGTAAACCTGAAAACAATTAATACGAAATTCTATTTATATCTTTTTAATAACAGTGTTTGGTAAATTAATTGTTAAACGTAATTATAAGATGTAAAATGACATAAAAGAACAAATCTATAATCAGAAATAAACGTTTGAAGGGTATATTAGAATTTAAAGTTTTAACAAATTATGATATTTAAAAACACATGAATCATTTTCGTTTTGTTTATTTGTTTGAAATAAAACATGAGTGATAATTAGCAAGGTACACAAAAAAATTATTCTGAGATGCATATCAATAATGAAGGGTGTACCAAATTGGTACCACAAATATGCATGGTCCATTGCTTTCAATCATCTAAAATCTCATAAACATGACAACAATTTTGTGGGAGAAGAGGATGGATTCATTGAAAAAGTCGAAATGTGGCTCGACCAATGTGACAATTGCAAAGACTAGTACAATAACACATGACAATTCTATATATAACAACATTCCTATAGATTTGTTACCATATAAAAGTAAAAATAAATAAATAAAAAACCGTTCTCCTTTTGTTGCACAAACATTTTCTCGAAACTCAGGTAAAAAGAAAGAAAAAATTATGATTAAACTTGTGCCCAAATCTGTAGTTTTTTTAATCGGTCAAGAGGTCGAAAACTAAGGTTCAGTTACATATCAATCAAGGATCATTATTGTTTAAGCACTAAATTTTTAACAGCTTTATAAATGGAAGAAGATTGGGTTTGGGCTAACAAAAGTTGAAAGACATTGGGTCAATTTTCAAACAGCTGAAATTGGGCCATTTTCACATTGATTTAGGGTGTTCATCGGTTCGGTTATCGGGTTGTTTGGTTTGTTCGGTTCGGTTGATTCGGTTAATTTTTTTCGACAGTATAGCAGAAGCGAACCGAACCGAATTAAACTGATTAAACCGAACGAATAACGAACCCTATAACGAAAACCGAATAACAGAATTATATAAATTTAATTATTTATCATTTATTTATATATATTTTAGCAAAAAATAATTTTAAAGTTAAAAATATTATATTTATAGTATAAAGAGTTTTAATATATATATTTTTAATATAATTATATAAAAATATATATATTTATTTAAATTCGGTTTTCGGTTTGGATTGCTATAACCAAGGCGAAAGCAAATATTTAATTCGGTTCGGTTCGGTTTTAAAATTGATTCGATTACGAGTTCGGTTCAGTTATTTTCGGTTCGATTCGGTTTCGGTTTTCGGTTTATTCGGATATTACCCAACCCATGAACACCCCTTGATTGATTCAGAATAAATCAGTTAATGAAATTCAAATTGCCTTTCAAAGTTTGCAATCAACATCTCATGCTCAAAAGAGAAATTATTAGTAAGCTTCATTTGTATGTCTAAATGTCAATCCAAAAATGATTAATCCACAAATCACCACAATGAATGTTATAGGCATATATATTTAGGTTGATCTATAAAAACTTTGTATCCCAACTCAATTCAAGATTCCCTATTTTCAACTTTTGTAACAATCATGTTAGATTGGTTCTTGCTTATTCTTCATATAAAGGACGAGTTGAAAAGAATGTTTCTTACACGTACACTTATATTCTTTATGCATAGTATAGGCACAGGGTCGTCTCGTAGTTTTCGGTGGCCCTAGACGATAACAACAAAGAAGCCATATTACACTTGTAAACTAAAAAGAAATTGCATATAAACTTTAATTATATGACTCATATATGTTTAATATTATATGTATTTATATGCAAAATTAATAAAAATGTGGTCACTTTTAAGTGGAGGCCCTGTACGACGGCACCTATTGCACACCCATCCGAGCCCCCTTCTGTATAGGCACATCATTAAAGATATGTCATTTCCTGCAAATTCACAGAAAACATGTGCAAAAGTAGTTCTACAAGCTTGTCAAACTTACATTTCTTACAAGAAATAATTGGACTAAATGGCTAAAGACCATAGTACTCAACCTAATCATGATTGTCGTGCTATAGACGAAAGCCAAAGGTGAGTCTAGTAGGTGGAGGTATCGAACCGAAATAAGATCTAAGATTGATATCTTGATACACTGATTTACCATAATAATAAATAGAGTCAATGCAGACTTTGTCGTGGGAAGAGCCGCTTCTTTGCGGCCGGTGCTCATGAACCAACCCACCAAACAAGGAAAGGATGCCTCTTGGGGTATCTGAGAATGATTCGAGCCGTATGAAGGAAACTCTCACGTACATTTTTTTTTGGAGGGGTGGGGGGCTGGAAGGAGCCCGACCGGATCCCTCAGTGACTTGCCGGGTCTAAGTAAAAGTGAAGTGTTGGGCCTACCCATCCCAACCAGGGGTATAGGTAAAATTTGTTATATAACTCGTGCAATAATGTTTTAAGATTGATTTTTCACTCACATCGAGATCTAATCAAATGTACTCTCACTCCTTTGGAAAAGAAACAATGAAACATAAGGAAATAAGAGCTTTTGGGTTGATGCCAAAGTTATCCCTGAACTTTGTCTACAGTTTGGGCCCCAATTGGGCTCATAGAGATTCCAATTGTGCCATAAAACATATCTACACTGGACTCAGTTAGTAATTCATCCAAATTAACAATTACAAACGTTGCTAATAGCCAGTGATTTACCAACTACAGTAGTAGTTTCAAGTTTCAAGTTTCAACCTTCAAATAATGGCATATATATCATATCATTCCAAGTTTCAGAAATCATGAGTGTACCACTATACAAAAAGTTCCTTTAAAGTTTACAACATTGTACCATAAAAGGATTCCAAATGCTTCAAGAGAATAACAGAAGGGTACTCTTTGTTGTGTCAATTTACACGTTCGACTCGTACGATGAAACAAGATCATATATGATTCCTAATTACTTGGCATGTGTAAATATCCTAGTACGTTATTCGTTATCATTTGCATTATCCAGTGATGAATAGTAGCTGATAGTTAAGTCAAATAACCTTCGGATCATCTTAACAATGTTTTAAAGAAACTCTTTCCTGAACAAACATGATAGAGGGTGTGTTTGGCAAAAGTAGCAGAGCAGTGAGCAACAACAGTTTTAAAATGTTTGATAACGTAGCTGTAGATGTAATCAAAATGTGTAAAACAACTCCTAAATGCTCAACGCTCCTAAATGCTACTTCATGGAGCGTTTAATTTACACCTATACAAGAATCATGAGTGTACCACTATACAAGAATGTTTTAAAGAAACTTTCTTTTCCAACAAACATGAAGGTTGAAACTAGTTGAGTAGTTGGTAATTTGGTATATCAATTTAACTTTCAGGAATCATGAGTGTACCACTATACAAAAAGTTCTTTAAAAGTTAACAAGATTGTACTCTTCGTCGTGTCAATTTAATTTACACCTTCAACTCATTCGATTAAACTAGACGAGTACCCGCGTCTAGCGGCAACGGTGTCTAGTTTTCTGCAAAATTCCGACGACCCATAAGTTTCTTTCAACAAACTGTATTTGTAGCGTCAGAGAATCATTTTCGAATAGCTATAATTCGATGCGTGGTTGCATAGCGTGAATATATAGTTTTCGAAAATTATGTGGATTTAATCTAAGTGTGGGAGTATATTTCTAATAGGACTGTTTTAACTTTTAAGTATTAAGATTTTAGTAATAATAGATTCAAGCATTACAAAAAGCAACGATATTATGTAGTTGACAATATTATATTGTAATTTAGAGGTATAGCCAGCGTGTGGATTTGACCGTTTTTCTATTATATGTAGTATATATATGATTTGTCCTATTTACTTGGTATTTGTAAAGCTACTAGCTTAGAGCATCCGCATTGCACCAAGTTCTTCAATGACTTGGTGCATTTATGTCAATAAATGTTAAGCTATTTTGTCTTGATACATTTATTAACAATGCTAGCAAATAAAAAGCTATTGCTTCAAACGCTTGGATGGTGCCAAGCCTTTCTTTCAAACCAAAAGAAAAGCCTTTCATTGCAATGGTAACAAGCTTTTGAAAAGCTTTTGCAAAAACTTCTCATTGAAGATGCTCTTAGTACTTTATTCGTGATCATTTGCATCATCTAATGATGAATAGTAGCTGATAATTAACTCAAATAACCTTCGGATCATCTTAACAATAGTAGCTGATAGATTCCCATGATGAGACGTATTATAGGAACTTTCACAAACATGATAAGAAATAAAGCACATAAAACGCTGTTTTCTGATTCCAAAATCATAATAAAAGGCTAACAACTAAAAACAAAAACGCGACCCTAGTAACAAATTATGAAGTTTGATTTATGAACATAAATCTATGGGCTTATATCTAGTGTTTTATTCATGCTCCATTTGGTTCCTGCAATAGTATTACAATAAAGCCGAGGTCATTGGGTTCAAATCCTAAGCCGTGACCTTTAAACCTGGTATTACGCGATTTACTACTTACATGCATGTTGCCTTACATGCATGTTGGATGTGAGATCGGTCGGTAATTTTCATGCTCCTTTTGTGTCAAAGTTTTCATAAAAGATATATTTTTTGATGATTAAAGTTGCTTTTTATGATAGAAGAATGTAAGAATTTCACTTTAGAATAGTCTCTAAAGCCATCACCACCTTGTGATCAAAAGATACTACTTTAATTTACTATAGTCGTGGCGGCTTTTAATTTGTGTATCATTACAGAAACAAACATGATGCTTACGTTAATTAAGCTTATAATTAATTTTTCGAATGTGGCTAAAACGACATGTCCTACATATATTCCATATCCACCTTCATGTCTCTTTTTGTCACTTCTTGTAAAAAGTTTAGGATTTATTGGAAATAGTGTTAAAACATTTTAATGATCACTTAGTTATATGTATTAACTTGCAAATCCGACACGGGGCCTCAAGTGGTTTCGGTAATTAGTGTCTTAATTATTCTGAAGAGGTCTTCAAACACACGCGTCGTGGACGGAGACTCTTGGGCGAAGGGTTGTGGCCCCAATCTAGACCACCTAGCGTTATTTTTGTAGTTTTGTATATAATTTCTAAAATAATAGTATAAATGTAATATAATTATAGGTTTGACCCTCAAAGTTATTACATTACATTTCGACCCTCAAAAATATTCTTTCAGCTCAGTCCCTCGCACATATAATATACATATGTATAAGTGGTCGTGAATTAATTAAGTTCAGTCTTATATTGTGTTCGTATATGTAATAGAAGTCGTGAAATTGATCGAGAACTTTAGGGGAGTCTGAGATGTGATTGCTGGCGCCACGCGTTTGTGAGGCGACAAAACACGAGCTTTCACCAACACTATTACAAAGTGTTGTGTTTATTTGTTGGGTGGACAATGGCTGGTGTCAAAAAACACTCGAAGTTAGGGTATTCTCGCAAATCTATACCTTTTTGATAGAGTACACTTGTTCATTTGCAGATGAAAGAATGGACGTTTTTGTTGCAAAGCTTTTGCATAGTGACACATAAATTTAAGTGACAGACATGTTTTTGTCACTAAAAGATAGGTTTCTTACTTTCTTGTAGTATGATGTCTATGTTGATCTCATTGATAATAAATTTTTTTAAATCAAAACAAGAACAATATCTTCATCAATCATTTCGTGTTGGAGTATATAATGTTAGTTAAACATTCCACTGTTTGGACTGTTCGATCGATCTAGGCAAACAAATATATAAGGTTAGTTTAGCAATGGGCCATGCAAATATATATATGCAATCTTTCCTCTTTATATCGAGCGTTTGTTTCTATTATAGCTAGCTAGATTAGTCAGTAGCTAATCGATTCAATGTATAAGTAGAAAAAGGTCAACAATGGAATGTGAAACCAGTTTTATGTGAGTTACACTCTCGTGAGTCATGACTCATGATCAAGAATACATGGCCACCTTTCATTCTACCACCTTTAGAGCGCTAGGTGTCGATGGCTGGAGAGGGCAGCACGGACCAAAAACACTACCCTATGGTGCGAGCTCAACACCGCGAGTGGTGCCACTGATTATGGCGTTGTACTGGCCAGCCTAGAGTATCTGTTTTTTCCTTTTCTTTTTGTTTTTTCTTCTGTTGTATTTGTGTTTTATTGGGTTATGTGTGAGATAAAGCCAACTTTTGAAGTGAGGGTGTCTTTGGTTTAAGTTATAGATTGTGAGTCAGCACTTTTTAGCTTTTACTATAACGCGAGACGGAGCAGGCACCTGGTACTCTTAGTATATTGGTTGATTGTAGTGAATCAGCCACGGATCTAAAACTAAAAGTCATTAGATGAATCTTCATAGAACTAAAGAAAACTTGGAATTACAAATTTTTTAGATAAAGCGTATGCCAGAAAAATCGAGATTTTTGATAATGTTTATACTCGAGAGAAAAATCTATGCGGGTAACAGACAATTCACTCGAGATCGACCCTTGGTCCGCCCTTGGTTAATTGTTTGGATGTTTATAAAAAGAACGTTACATGATTCATGATAAACGATATAGTGTTTAAACAACACTAATTGGCTTAGGTGTTTACAATCATGGGGTCTTATAGATTATGCTCGTGCATGAATGCGAACCACCTAGATGTGATGTGTGTACGATATTTGGGCATGATGATTTGTTATGTCCAAAACGGGCTGTTGAAAAACCAAAGAAACAACACACAGATCATGATGGTTTCCAACAACCTCCTAGACATACTTCTCGTGGTTCTAATGTGGGCTGTAAGTTTTAGTTTAAGCCTAAGAAACAAGTTTACCAAGCCGTCTCTAAGAAGAATGGTGCTTATTCAAGTGGTATGAAAAAAATTCTGAAGTACCTCTACAAGAGACGAATTCAGCTAACCCTTTGATGCGCTTAATATGATTGAGAAAGATAAATGTAGCTGCTTTGCAGGTGTAACAAACAAGGTGGGGGTTGATTCGACTTCTGATCCTGATTCTTCTAATGTGACCCCTAAAAAGGATGATAATCTGGTTCATGAGGATAGTGATAGCGAAGTGTTCGAGGTATACAATGAAGCAGTCACTTATATGGCTTCTACGAGCTCCAACGTTAATAAAGCTACTAAAAGTGGTAGTTAAAAGCTTGTATGCACAAAGAAAGGAAAATTATGGTGAAGTGTAACTAACCTAATATCCTCACAAGAGGTTTTTGTCACTAAATACATATTTGGGGATAATCAGAGAAGACGTCAGAAACGGTCATGGAGTTACCTCTATTAAACCGCACACATCTAAGTTAAATACTTTTACTCTCAAATAACCTAAATAGAGAGCTGGGTAATTTTTGGCTCCTACTAGTAGACATCCATCCCAAATTGCATTTCTACTTTTCTACATGATCCGAGTTTTTCTTAATATTCCAAATTGTACTACATTATTTGTTCTGAGGAGCATTGTGTGACTACGGTCGGATGATCCGAGTTTTCAATTTTCTTTTCCAACGACCTGTACTACATTTTTATTTTTTCTTGTCAAACGGTACAAAATTTTGTCCAAAAGTGTGCTAGCAACTCGGTTGCCACAACGAACTAGTTCGTCCAACTTGCCTCCCCCAATTACCAACCTCGACCGAATGGCCACAATGGTGCAACCGACCATGACCTTAGTGTCGACCGATCCATTGTAGCTAGCTAAGATTGAAAAGAAAGTAACAAGCAAAAGTAACTATTATAAAAAGGCAAAGATTAACCTTAAAAGTAGAGCTTTGTAAATCAGTTTTGTCTGCATGATCAGTTATATTGTGGGCTTTGGACAACAGAATGTAAAGAATAGTTATTTAATAAAAAGCCCTATAGTTTAGTAACTTAATGACAGGATTAGATCAAATAATAGAATAGAGCATTGACCTATTCTATAAGGTGCAGGTGAGTTCCATAGGTTAAAAGAAACAAAAGACTAGAAAACAAACAAACAACAACAACATAATTTGTTGTGTTGAATTTGAGTGGTTTCAGATTACATACATAAATATTGTGGGCAGTAAACACACACAGGCGCCGTGGTTTTGAGAGCTTTTGTTTTTATTATTGTTTTATGTCACTTTCCTTTTTTTATTTTCACCCTGGATTTCGTGAAAATAATTGATCTATCAACTGTTCAACGAATCAAATTCATGTACTACTATACATGATATTCAAGTTAAGTCGTTTTCTGTACTGTTTTTATCAACGTGCATGGCGTTGTTCACGTATCAGATCGAATTTTAAAAACTTAGAATGTTACTATTTATATTTCATTCATGAAAACCTCCTAGCTTAAGACGAGAGTTCAAGGACACTGTGGGAAATTGCATGAAAAGGGAAAGCTAGCATCATTCGGGGTGGGGGGATGCTGGATTGGTGTTCCCGCATCCCTTTTCTTGCCGCACGGAGCACTCATGCGAGGGAAACTTTCTATTCCTCGTGTCAAAGAAGGACGAATGCAAATGCATTTGAGCGGGTCGAATGACTTACATTTAACGTACTTATGAAATTTCTTTTTTGTTAAAAGGTTTTCCCTGTAAATGTATTATTTAAAAAAAAACGTTTAAGTACAACAGATACGGGTAAAATTTCATATCTCAGCTCGTTACATAGGCGTTAAAGCTAACATAACAAGCAAACATACTTCTAAGAATGTAATAACGACTATAACTAGATTACTGTTGACTCAAACGACTCAAAACACAACCTACTCAACATCATCATCAAATAGATCATGTGGATAATCGTCATTCGTTTACTTTCAACGTTCGAACGAACTCTAGGTCCCTTATCCACTCACACTTGTCATGAAAGTCCCAGTTTCGTCCAATACATTTTCCACATCACCCTCACTATCCTCTTCAGCACACAAGGTTGTGTACTTGTTACCACTGGTTTTGCACGAATAGGGGGAGTATTCTCATTAATATGTTGAAACTCTTTCACATTATGTCCCAAGTTCACTCATGTCGCCACATTTGTTGCAGTACTCGTCTGAGGAATAGGCACATTCTCTTCATTCTTTCTTTCGTCCAAACTGTTAAGCACTTCAAAAGTGTTGGATGTATTTACCACATTTGCATCTTTGCTTTGTTGTCTAGATGTAGCCGCATATGAACACATTCTATATAATATTTTTGTCTAGCTCTGTCGATCCCAGCAAATAAGCAAAGTCCGTATGAACACATTCTACATATATGCCATGTAAAAAGGCTAAATGATAGGCTGATACAGCCAGATTTACTTCTTGTCATATATGTACGTGTCGAGTGAAATATTTTTCTACTTTAATGAGTTGGCCATTTATCGACGTTCATGTTGGCAAACTTGACATTGGAATCTCATATATGGTTCATAAATTGTGCATCGCATCTGATCTGGATACCGGCATTGCTCATCCTTTTGCGACAACATACAATGTATATCATATCCTTACGCATACCTAACTAGATCGACATTCATCGGTAAATTTGGGGCCTTGTCATTGGTTGACTCGCTATGGAACTTTCCCTCCTTGCCAGGTCTCCTTGTAGTACAATTATTGTGTGATCGAGCTCAGTTGGCATAATTCATGTGAAGTATGAGTCCTTTTCTTAGAAGCCAACAAAAGTATGTATGAATATGGATGAACCCACTCTCTGGACTCACTTGATATAATTAATCAATTTTAAACTAACACTCATTTTTCAATATTGTATCTGTTAAAATTATCGTATTCATGAAAATAGTGATCGAATTTTAATTTAAATTTTCAACATGGTACACATTTAATCCTAACCCTAGAGGAGACTATTTTTTAAATTAAAAAAGTTTCATATAATGATGATGTGAAAGATGATGATAATGAAACAACGAAATTTATGGCATCGAAAAGTGCTAAGGGTACAAACTCCTTGAAAAGTGGTGAAGGAACCTGGATGAAGAACTTATACGAGCGTTGGAAAGATGATTATGATGATAATTCATATAATGATGATTAGTGCGAAGATTTAACGGAAGAACAATTAGCTTTCTGTGACACTTATGATATGAAGGTCTATGGTTATACTAGACGTAAGTAGTTTATCAAGTAGTTTTTTATAAATTTAGTTGTCATTCTTATGATAGTTTTTTTTTCTTCTAAAATTTTTATTATCATATATTCAAATGTATCAAATCACGAAAGGAATAAAAACATGTTGATTTTCAATGCGTTTTCTCGTGTTTAGCCACTTTGTGCGTGGCGGCTTTCAAAGCGACTTGTCCTACGGTAGAACTGCGGCTACTCAAACCCACGAGAGGAGAAACCCCTGTTAGATCCACACATGCATGTTTCCCTCCAACTCATCCAAACACCAAAACGTCTGCCGGTTTAAGTGTGGATCTTCCATCCAACGTGTCAGTCAAAAAGTTCACAGGTGCTTATTTCTTGGCAGAGATTCCAACACGCCTACAAAAATGTCAAAAAGGACATCCCTAACGTATCGTGTCTTTACTTGAAGCCCGAGAGCTCTTTGCAATGAACTACGTGTTCCCCAAATGAATCCAAACACGTCTTGCGACAAACTGGGCATATCTCATCAACCGAAAATAAAGGAATCATAAAGCGATACTTAAGGATAGTAGATATTCCACCGGTGACATATGTTGACCAAGCCGTCTATGATGATAGCTAATAATTTTACTAAAAAGTGCATTCACCAATGTATGTTTTATGCCTATGTAAAACTTAAGATGTGAGATTACTCACATCCAATTGATTCACCATGGTGTCACAAGTGCTAATATCATATCGTAACTGTCTTTGAGTTATAAATTAAATATTTTCATTGTCTCAATAGATTCACCATGGTGTCACAAGTGCTAACTTCCATGGGATCGTCGGTCTTATTAGAAAAGTCTACAAGATATACACTAAAAAGATTTAGTATCCATTTTTTAATTCCCTTTGTCACTTTCCTTAACGAGTTCGAGTTCTAAATATTGATAGTAATGTACGAACTTTTCAATATCCAACAAGTTGGTTCTTAAAAAAAAACACTTCGATCACTTCACAATATTCATGTGATAATGGAGCATGGAAATGCAGGCAAATTATTCTATTTAAGAATCATAACATAATCGTTAAAAATAACTTAGGTTTATTAGTTTACGAACCATAAACAATAGACAAATGATGATTCCATGTAAGTTACAATTTTGTGGGTCTAATGTAACCATTATTGGCTTGTTTCATTGACTACATAACCGCACAGATAGGAAGCTGATGAAGAGTTAGGGTTCATTTTTATAGTATTTGGTAAATTAAGTATTATCAGTGCAGTTTGTTGCTCGTTTGCCCTCCAGCTCTATGTAAATTCAAAAAGACTCTTAAACAAGTATATTATTGCGTAATTAAGGGTCATGTTAGTCGGAATAATGATAATTGATTGTAATTGTGATTTCTATCTTCTTGATAATATTGGGTACAAAAGACGAAAACGATTGTAACGATATGGTGGAGTTCGCGTAACAAGACGACATAACATAAAGCATCAACTTTACAAAGGCTGCGGCGTAACCTCAACTCGGGTTACTCGAAACTATGGATAAACATCGGTTACAAAGACTACGGTGTAACCCTCATTCGAGTTACGCCATAACCATGGATAAGCGAATGAAGAAGAGTTACAGCGTAACTGGTTAATAAGTGTTACGCCGTAACTAGTATCCGAGCCTATAAATGAGCGAAGTTTTCATCGAGTTTAGGCATCTCTCTTTCTCGAACCTTCTAGGGTTTGGGAGATCAAGCTCTGAGAAGAAGAATAGCGGTTTAGGAGTATGAAGAGCGAAGTTCTCGTCAACGATTCCATTTGTATTGAGTTTGGATTCTTTTATATTTTCTAGGGTTTATATTATGGATTCATGTTATTAATTTAAGTTTGTATTTATGTTATTGATCTTCTCTTTATTTCGTTATAGACATTTACTAGTCTTGTCATAGATTGCTAGTCTCGGTAATATTATAAGCTTGTTAGTATCTAAAGGGCTAGGAGAATTGACCAATGACCTCATTGATATGTTGCAGTATGGAAGGAATTGGCCATAGTACAACCACTCTTCGTGTGTGAGTGACCAATGATCACTATCAAGTGGAGGTATTTAAGAAGTGAAAGAAATCTAAGTTCTAATGGCGAGTTTCCATAGACTAGATCTAGTAGATTTGGCTCTTAATGACTGCTATTAGGTTGCCGAATGATCCCGGGTGACCTGTTCATCTTGGTAAGAAATCTAAGAATCACATGCCAAGAAGAACTGACCAAAGGAGTTTGGCGATAATTAACCACTATATTGAACCTTTATATCGAGAATCAGTTCTTATTTGTAATCTTGATTAAGCTTTGCTTTTCTATCTCTTTATCCTAAATTCTTACGTCTGTGTGATTGGAAAAATTAAATCTATCTTATCATATCATATCAATATCATATTATTTCTAATCATCTTAGTTCTTTAAAGGTCACAACTCTCTTGGGACGACACTCGGATTTACCTAAGGCTCTCTTACTCGGTTTAATGGGCGAGAACCCGATCGGGATGTGGTAGGGCCAGGGTAATCCGAGTGTCGTCCCAAGAGAGATGTGACCTTAAAAGAACTAAGACAATTAGAAATAATGATATTGATATGATAAGATATATTTAATGTTCCAATCAACATTGAATTTAGGATAAAGAGAAAAGCAAGCAATCAAGATTACAAATAAGCGATTCTCAATATAAGGTTCAATATAATCGCCAGACTCCTTTGGTCGATTCGTCATGGTCTATGGTTCTTAGATTTCTCCCAAGATGAGCAGTCACCCGAGATCGTCGGCGACCTAATAGTAGTCATTAAGAGCCAAATCTGATCTGGTCTATGGAAACCGGCACTTGGAACTTAGATTTCTCCACCTTCTTAAATACATCCACGATGGTGATCATTGGTTGGTTCGCACACAAAAGTGGTTGTGCTATGGTCGATTATTCCATGCCATAATCTGGTGGGGTCAATGGTCAATCTCTCACCTTTAGATGCTAACAAGTTTATAATATTAGAGACTAGTGATCTATGATAAGACTAGTAAATGTCTATACGAAAATAAAGGGAAGATCAATAACATAAATGCAAACAAATTAATAACATGAATCCATAATATAAACCTGAAAAAATATAAAGGAATCCAAACTCTAATACAAATGGATCGTGAGCGAACTTCGTTCTTCATACTCTGAACCGTCATTCTTCTTCGTCTCCCAAACCCTGAAGGTTTGAAATGATGATGCCTAAAGCTGATAAAACTCATCTGTTATGCTTGGATACTAGTTACTGACGTAACACTTATTAACTGTTACGCCGTAACTCTTTCTTCATTCAATGCTTATCCATGGTTTCCGTAACCTGAGCTAAGGGTTATGCCGCATTCTTTGTAAATCTGATGTTTATCCATGGTTACGGCGTAACCCGAGCTGAGGGTTACGTCGTAGTCTTTGTAAAGTTGATGCTTTATGTTCTGTAGTCTTGTTACGGCGTAACTCCACCATATTGTTACACCATTTTCTTCATTACGGCATAACTTCATCACTTGGTTACGCCGTAGTCTTCAGAAAATGAGAGAAAATCATCCTTGAGTTTAGAAATATCCAAATACCGATTCCTTGTATGAAATAGTTCCTGAAATGAAATAATAAGGAATAAGGATGTTTCTAATAGCATTTTAATCATAATGTAACAATAAAGGGGGAAATTAGCTATTAAAATATCAGGATTATTTGATGTTATCAAATATCCCTCACTTGAACTCTACTTGCCCTCAAGTAGACTTTTTAGATTGTATAAGATACATCCCCGGAGTAGACCAAGGAATGTGCAGTTAAGAGTTCCATACTAGAATAGTTATAAGAGCCGAACACCTCACAAAATGGGAACGAAAACACTCTCACGCTCATCCTAATCTATGTATTAATTTCGGGGTGATCAGTCAATTGCACGGGCATAGCAAGTATTCTATCATAAGCTTGGCAATTACACACGTCTTCACTACTAGAGCTAAGGTCAAGACAATCTTAGAGAGCAATGTTGGATTAATAGTGATTCAAAGGCTATGGGGGTAGTGTTATTACTAACGTGTCACAGTGAAGTGGACAAAATCAATGATACATGACCAAATCCATGGCCAATATATCAAGTATTGCTCAATGCATCACTTAGACATGCTTCACGACCAAAAGGTTTAGGTAAGGCATGGGATATTTTAATGGGTGTAAAGAAAAAAGAAAACAAATAGTCTTAGCTTAAAACCAAGTCGCCATTGCACCATCGTTCATTCAAAGTTTAACTTCAAGATAGGGAAACAGGATCATTATGCGTAAGAGGAATGCACCATTTGAATATATTTCCTTTTCCGAGAACTGATGGTGTCTTGACTAACTTTCAATCTTCGAATGTGATAGAGGTATTTTCTCGATGCTAATATCTTATAACCACATGCCATAGTGCTACAATTTTTCACTTTTATCAATAAGGACTATTTTGCACTTTTATCTTAGTAGGTTTTTTATTTTATTTTATTTTTTATTTATTATTTTTTAACCGTATCATGAAAACTTATTCCTCACTTGAAATATTGGGGATCTTGATGATCTTTAATAGGATGTCTTCGATTTTGCGTGCTTTCAAAACATTCACTTAAACCTCGAACTAGGAAAACAATGACTTCAACATCGTAAAATAAGACTACAAGGTAGGCTAAGGTGTAAAGGTGTAACGAAAATAAGGGTTAAAAATGATAGGCTCAAATAGGTGTAACTAGGGTATCTTGCACTAAGGGTGAGTGCAACAAAAAGGGTTATCATGGAGGTCGAAAAGTCAATGCGACTAATCGATAAACGCACACAAGTGAACACATATGGGCTATTTGGGTTTAATCCTAAAACATTTACCTTTTCGAATTGCCATTTCCAAATACACCAAGATAACTTGATACAATACTCGTCTATGGTCTCGAAGTGATGTAAAAGCCAAGTTCTAAAGTCTACAATACTATCGGCACACTCAATTTTTGGTAGATTTGGGTAAAATAGTGGAAACGAACAGGCTAAATCTTACCAACGTCATTAAGGGTTATAGTGTGCTTGGCTATATGTAATTCTAGATTGGATAAAAACATGACACAAATTTTTTCAAAAGAGCTCAAATTTTTTTAAACCAACTAGAAAATTAGGGCAAGTAGGCTAAGTAACCATACACTTCATTTCTATTCCTATCCCCCCACTTGAAGTGTACAAAGTCCCATTTGTACAAAAATAAAAGAAAAGAAAATAGAAATGAAAAATAAGTGAGACAGAAATAAACTCCCTCCAAATGCTTGCCGGGATGTCTCACTAAGGGTAGGAAGGTTGCTATGGCATATTTTATCCGGTTGACTACGCCTAACTAAGTTGCTCTCAAAATATCCTTCACGCCCACTAGTTACGGCATAACTAACCTACATGGTTGTTTAATTGAAATGAGCCCTCGAATCGGGCTTACAAGTAACATTTAGGTTATGCTGGCGACTTGTTAATTTCAAGAAAATCTTAATGCATGCAAAAGGTACAGTTAAATGGGATGACATTTTTTCCAACTTTGTGATGTGAATTGATCTATCACTAGCTAATGAAAGCTTAAATTTGAGTGTTTTGAAGCGTTTTACAATGGCTAAGAGTAGTGAGTTTTGCGTAAAGGGTTTCCGGTATATATATTTCTCTAAAAAATGTTTAAGCACAACGAATGTGGTTAAATCTCATATCTCAGCCTGTTACATAAGCGGTAAAGCTAATATAACAAGACAACCCTACTTCTAAAACGAAGTAACGACTATAACTAGAGTACATTTGACTCAACATAACATCAAACCATAATCTACTACTTTTCCGACCGCGAACCTTGATGTCCCAAGCATTACAGAAAGCCTGTTAATCTTTAGATAAACCATGTGCATTGTACTCATCGTTATCATACTGATCATATTCATTATCCAATGTTTTCTTCTGACGTTTGAACAAGCTATTGTTCTCATATCCACTTCCACTACCGAAATGTTTTGAAACCATGAAATTAGCTGTTTCATCATCGACATCTTCCACATCACAATCACTATCATCACCAACATATACATATCATTCCATGTGAAATATTAGCCATATGCTTACCATCGTTAGAAACATTAGAATCTTTATTTGGCACACTACCCTCATCACATAGCATGAGAATAGTGGGTGGTGTATTCAAGCTTGAACTAGGTTCCTCATGTGCCACTTTTCCCTCTTCTTATTCCCTTAGAACCTCGAACACGTTCGTTGTTTTCAATACATTATCATCCTTATTTGGTAGTCTTGATGTAGATGCCTTCATTGAAGTAGAAGCTTAATTTGTTTTTCTAAGGTTTCACAACTGGCCGATACTCAAATTTCTTGGACATAAAAACACTTGCAAACTTCCTTGGATTAGATCATTTTTAATTAACTTCGGTAAACCCCTCATTTTGGTCACTATTCGGTGTTGCCTTAGGTTTAACAATAACATTCTTTGGACATTGCGAATTGGTGTGACAAAAAGTCTTGCAAAAATCACATCTAGGGTATGTCCATTCGTACTCAACCCTAATTGTATTTCGTGTAACTAGTATCATCAAGCAACGAGACCGCAACCACCAAACGTTCTTTGAAATCATTTTCAGCATTCAGTTCGATAAGAACCCAAACATAGTTATTCCTCCCCCACGATTCCTCACACGTAATATTAGTATACGAATCAAGAAGTATGGGGAGCCCGAGTTTCAACGCGATCAAGTTAACCCATTACCCAGGTATGAAGCCATAAGGGCATCATGTAACTTCACCCACACCGATATCTTTCTCAAATCCTCTTTAGCTAAACAAACACTCATTGACCAGGTTTTGAGAATAAGAGGTATCGTACGAATCATCCACGATCCATTAAGAAGTACAACCTCCATGTTCTCTTTCAAAGATAATTTAAAGAAGAAAAACCCTTGCACGAAATATGTTGAAGGCCATACTTAGTCCACAAAGTGCCTGCAAAGTGTTTCAGAATGGGAAACACCAACCTCTTACCAATAGAATAACCATACAAAGTATTCGCGCAACGATTTTCAACCTCCTCGACAGACGATTTAGGACTAATTTAATAAGCGTCATTAATTGTTTCATTTGTTTCAATAAAATGAAACTTTGCTTCTCTTGAAGTGGCATCAGTATTAGTAACATTTTCATATGAAGATTTATTAATACTCCACATAGCTTCCTCAAAACTCTTACAAGATGAAGCTGTTACCAGATCAATAGTAGCATTTGGTTCATTTACGGTCTCATTATTGTTACCAACCTGTGCATCTCCATTAGTTTACATTCTGAGCAAGTCTACTTACAGTATCAATTTGTATAACCCCAAGCGTAGCATTAGTCTCAGAATTTGACCCCTAACTCGTCTAGGTTTAAGTGGTTACCCAACTTCGCCCAATAATACTATATTCCCTTCAAGCAATTGATTTTCAAGGTTCTGAATCTTACCAACTAAATCCTCGTTCGTGACCTCAATATTCTGAGTAACACCATTACCCGTTGTGTCCATACTATGATTAGCCAAACAATTATCTTTTTTCTTTTTCTTCTCCCTTCTCCCTCCCGAATCCAAAAACACATTTCTCATACTCAAACACAACAATCAAACACAAGAAGCACACGTAACGTCTCAAGCTTCAGTAGAACGTACATAGCCTAATAAAGTTATGGTTTGTAAGAGCACAATGAAACCCTATATTACATGATGAAAACCCTAACAAAAGTCAATGTTTAGTAATGGAGCCCTAAAGACAATTAAAGTAGCGAATTAAAAGAACAATGAAAGATTTTTGCTGCAAACCCTAGACGATTAGTAGACAAAACCCTAAAAACGATGTTAAACCCTAACTAACAAAAGATAATCCGTAACAATAAACAATAAACTTTTACTTAATTGTTTTTTTGGAGTAATAATATTTTACCGGGTAACCCTTTTACCAAAAAAAACATTTACTTTATATTTCGAAATTGAGTATCATCTTATGCTTGTGAAAGTTATGCAATCCCCTTTCTACGTGCATGACATAGCGTGTTGCTCATTTCCAACTAGCTAATATAGTAAGAAGCATGTATTAGTTTCATTCGAGTTGATGTCTTTAGGTCAACTTGATCATTGCGCGTAAAATCTTATATCGGTCATAAGATCAACTTCACGAGGCTGATTGCAAAAAAATTAATTATTCATTGTGTGTTAATATATAGATATGTGAAATTATGTTCTTAATACACTGGCTATTAAGATAATGACAAGTTTGAAAACTAAATTAGAACCATTCAACAAAATCAAAATGACGGGATCTTGTTCCAAAAGTTGTTGCTTCAGAAGTGTTAATCAAACAAAAATGTACTTTTGAAAAATAAAATAAAATGTGTTATTCCTTGTATCTGGCTAATATGTAGTTACGATATGTACTCATCTCATGCTAGCTGGCTATTTTTCAATGATTTATGATTAGTTGTTAGCTGACCAATGACTTTAGCGGTAATTACTAACTGTGTATGCCATTTATAACACGATTTCGGCAAATTCATTAAGTACACATTTTCATTTCTTAACTTGTTCAATTTTGAACTTAGATCACTACTAATATAGTTTTTTTATTATAAGATATACTATCTAATCATTGAAATTCTTTCTTAGAATCAACGCGTAAACACTTGGAGTCTTGAAACCAAAAGTCTTGTAACTTAGACCGGGCGTAATAAGGTAATCACGCTCGAGTCTTGGACCACCCAAGACGCGTCGGGCTTATTACGGCTTGAAAGGAGCACACTAATGCAAGCTTCAAAAATGAAGACTCGCTCGATGCCAAGACCAAGTTGTGTAGTGTAGTGTGTGTTTATGTGTTTTTTTGTATGTATGTCTTGGTGGGGTATATATATGTTTAATTAAGTAGGGTATATTTTGGTGGTGAAGTTTGTTGTAGAGAGAGAAATCTGATGAGACGTTAAGATAGCGGTGGTGAATGCGATCTTGGAGTCTCCTTATCACATCTAGTCTTAACGGGGTAACCGAGTGATCAATAACCGATAATATGTAAGATCAAGTGTTAATATATATGCCGTGTGTAATGTAAATTGTCTGCCTATGTCTTCCAAAGGAAACATGCAATTGCATGATCTTCTTTATGAATGTGATACTATCTCCAATATTGTTGTGGAAAATATATAAAAGAAATTCAAGGGGACACATTCCCAGAAAAGAGTAGAAATCATCATAATTAACAACATAAGATTCAATTATATGATGATTAACCTAGTAATCCAGCTGTTTTATATAGTTAGGTACATGCACGGGTTCTTTTCATTACCATTATAATATTGTTTAATTTTCCTAATCATTGAATTTAGGAACAATATGGGCATGTAATCTTTCTTAACAAGGATATACATAAACACGTTTGGTTGTGCTAGCTAGTCATGACTTATTGCAAAGGTAAATAAAAACAAAAAGATATACATGCAAAGATGTGAAATACAGAGAACCTAAAAATTGATCATTTTCGATTAAAACACAAAGTGAGAGTCAAAGTTTCAGACTTTTTAGACTCTATTCATCAATTTGTTTCTTGCACCAGCTTTTTCTGAAAAAGACATAACTACACAAACACTCCAAGATTTAATACAGTGTAGTTTAGTGACTAAAAGACCCAAAAATTTACAGTTAGTTTTATATACATCACAAAAACCACTTTTCAAAATGGAATTGGGTGACTTTGCTACTTGTACGACTTGGATAACTCATCGATTTATATTTTATTAATAAAATACGTGACACGTGTCAATATTTGGTTGGGAAAGTGAATGATTAATTTGGGGCTTATTCGGAGGGAGTAATAAAATATATGACCGGTCAGAGTCACTTAATCTATTTTGGTTATAAGTTTTTACTTGAGTTATCTTTACTCTTTATAAATCATTTAGGACTTTTATTTTTAAAAATCTTAAAAATTTTTAAGCTTACACACTTGATATTATTAGTAATTTTTAAAATTAAAATTTAAAAAACACACTAATTCCACATTAAAATATGAAATTAAATTAGATGCATGTAACAATAAATAAATTATAACTAATACAATAAATTTAATATTTTTATAGTTAAAATTAATAACTTATTGAATTTGCATATATAATAATATGTCATATTAATTCTTCACAGTCTCACAACATAAACACAAAATTTCTAAAAACTATATTTTGTAGAAAATCGTTAAACAAAATTCGGCAAAAAAAAGATAAAATCATAAAATTGTTAAACAACATTCGCCTCTGAACCTGCTGCTTTACGCGGATACTATGCTAGTCTATTAACCATGTTTTAGTTTTTGATTCATTTAGAAAACTGACTCTAGTTTAATTATCACAGATAAAAGCACGTTCAATCGGATGCGTGAGGGGAGCAAACTTTTTTTTAACTATTTTTTACGACTCCTATGATAAATTAACAATAACCAAGAAGGAAAAAGAGAAATGATTACATGTTATTTGCACAAGCTATGAGATCGAGTAATTATTTTTTTAAGTTGAAAAGTTGGTGCATGCTATTGCTAGCTAGCTTCTTTATTTAATTCGCACGTACGATCTAATATTGGAATTACTTGATATATATACTTATCCCGGTCTTAGCAATTGTGTTAGGTAAATATAAGCTGTAAAGAATACCTTAATATACATTTTGATATTCAGTCACGTTTTCCTTTAGGGCAAATAACCTATTAAAGCATCATACTTGTCACAAAAATCAGTTCGACGTAGCGAATAAAAAAAATAACCCTTTTGGCTATTTGACCAAACTATTGTGTCCTTTATACGATTTTACCTCTTACTACCAAATACCACCTATTATTCAACCGGTATCCACCATTAAATATATTAAGTTTTTTTTTTTTTTTTTTTTTTTTTTTGTGTGACCAAACACTAAACTTCAAGTCAATTAGCAAAAACATCATTACAATCCTTAAGATTTCTAGATAAACTTCTTCGGATCATTACAAACCTAAAGATTTCTAGATAATCAGTCAAATGATTATAACATACTACACCCAAAAACAAAAGCATATTAAGGTACATTTGAATCTTCTTGTTTTAGCATGAAAGATGGTGACTTTCAAAGACCTTTTCGGTCTCTCAAATCATCTCAAAACACAAACATCGCCCACAACCAGATGATTCTCATCGCGAAATTTCTTCCGCTATCGCCATACATTTTAGCAAAACTCTTGTAACCTCAGCATTTAATCGGACCCCATTTTCTCCCATTTGACAACTCAAGAACACAGTCCTCATTGCTAGTAAGATATCTTCTCATGAACCACAAAGGTATATTCTCAGATAATACAACCATAAAAAAAAGATGGTGATTATAAATTAAGAAAAACTTGTTTTATAAGAATTAAACCTTTTCTAAGCTTTTTAGCTAAATACTCATCCGAATCCGAATCCGACTCGGATGATTCGGAGCGGCGGAGTGTCATGATCGCTCCGGGTTTCGGTGGAGTGTCGCCGGCGGTGTTGTCGTGGAGATGAGTCGGATTCGTAGTCCGGGTGAACGCGAGTCGTCATCCGAGTCGGAGATTTATCTTCGTTTTGATTTTGATTTTGATTTTGATTTTGATGTTGAGGTTTTACCCATTGTTGTTGTTGTTTGATTGTTTTGTGATTGTGGGAGTTAGAGTGGTGAGATAACAATAAAGATGGGGTAACTGGAAATCCAAAACTTATCTTTAGCTTAGGTGGTTATTTTACATTAAACCGGGTACCGGTTGAATAGGTGGTCAACTGCATATAAAGGACAAAATAGTTTAGTCAAATAGCCAAAAGGGCTATTTTTTTTATTCGCTACGTCGAACTAATTTTTGTGACAAGTATGATGCTTTAATAGGTTATTTGCCCTTTCCTTTAAGCCATTGTGTTCCTTTAGACATATGTAGAAGTCATAATGTAGGGTTAACTACAAGGTTTTCAAAACCGGACCGGTCTTCAAACTAGATGAGCTAATGGTTCATGGTTTTCCTGGTTCAACCTATTGGACTGGGAGTTCGACCGGCCGAGAGGTTTCCAGTGAGAACTGAGAAGATTCTGTCGACATATGTATGTTTTTGTTAAGATTTGAAGATTCCGGCGATATATGCATGATTGTTACAATTTTCTGACAATATTTAACCAGATTTCGACGAGAATTGACCAAATTCCGACCAACTTCATCTTTTCTGGCGAAGTTGTGAATTTAACCAGATTTCGACGAATTGACCAAATTCCGACCAACTTCATCTTTTCTGGCGAAGTTGTAGGTCACTAGCGGGTTTTCCCTTGTTCACGATTTTTGGTTTTAACCGGTTTGTGACGGTTCGATGACGGCCGGGTAACTCGTGTTCTGTACTTGAGTAATGCTTCTCTCACACAAATTCCATAAAAATAAATTCATACAAACATGTGTCACTTAATTATAAAGAATGTGCGTAATACTTGGCAAAGTATGGTATTCAAAAGGTTATGATGAATGCCAAGAGGTTCTTCTTCTTTGAGTTTTCTACTCAGAAAGGTGTTGACGATGTGCTTGAAAATGAGCTGTGAATGATTAGGAATGTTCCTATAATTCTTAAGTATTGGACTTTAAACACTAATTTGCTCAAAGAGGATCTGACCAACATTCCGGTGAGGGTTAAATTCCATGATGTTCCCCTGGCAATGTTTCTGATGATGGTCTTAGCCTTCTAGCCACATTGATTGGTAAGCCAAAAATTTTAGATGCTTATACTAGTCAAATGTGTTTGGAATCATGGGTCGAAGTAGTTTTGCTAGATGCTTAATTGAAGTTAAGGCGGGTGAGGTGCTTAGGGAAAGCATCACTGTTGATACACCATTACTTGATGGGAAGGGTTCTACTATTGAGAAGATTCAGATTGAATACGAATGAAAACTGCCTCGGTGTGATATGTGTAAGCTTTTTGGTCATACGCTACTTGATTGTCCTAAATATGTTCCACCTCCTACTCAACCTAAACAGAATGATAATGATGATTTTCAAACCGTCAATAAATAAATAAGGGTAGGAATGGTGGTCAAGTTCCAGGTAAGGGAGGTTTTACAAAACCTGATGTGGGTCCTAAGTTTAGGTATCAACCTAAAGCTCCTCCTCCTAAACCCCAGAAGGTGGATAATACAAAGAAGAAAGACACTGAAGTGGCTAGTACGAGTGGGACGAAGATTGCTACATCTAATCATTTTGTTGCACTTAATATGATCGATACTGATGAATTCGGCATTTCTAATGATGTCGTGGATTTTGGTAGTACAATGAAAGCTAAGGAGGTTGGGTCTCTCAAGACTGGTAATGTATCACAAGAACCGCTTGTGAGTGATTCAATGGAAGCTAACGAGGCTGGTCCTACCCCTATTGTTGAGAAAATTGAGGAGTTTGAAAAGCTTCTTATTGATAGGAAAGCTACTCTTGTTGATGATGATGGTAATCCTATTAATAAGGTTGATTATCCAGGTAATATAAAGGATTTTTTGTCTACTTCTTCTACTAAGGGGGTTAACCCATTCTCTAAGGTGGGAGAGATTATTGATTCTGATAGTGATGAAAAGGAGGTTGTGAACACTTTTGATTAGTCAATGAACCTATTTGGTGGTGGTCATGATCGTGAAGATGATTATGATGACTATGCTTATGATGACTACGCGGATCAGGTCTATGATCTTCTAGGGAATTTGGATGCTTAATATGACACGTATGGTATCAAGCTTCAAGGGCTTGGTAGGAAGTAATTTTGCTTTCATATAAGTCTAATGTTATTTTTTGAGTAATGGTTTATTTTCTTGTTTAGAAAATATGAAGTTTCTTGTTATGTAAGCCTTCCGCTTATGTAATCGGGATGAGATATAAGATTCACCCATATCCTTTGTACTTAAACATTTTTGGAGTAATATATTTACCGGTCTTTGACCTTTTACCCAATATATATATATATATATATATATATATATATATATATATATATATATATATATATATATATATATATATATATATATATATATATATATATATATAACGATTGTGGAAAAGAAAGAAAACTTAATATAATTATATTGGTATGCTTGCATGCATACTTTTCGCTCTATGTCTTTATAGATTTCGTATCCTTGTTATAGCAAACAATCACACATGCACTTATATATGAGCAAACCTGCAAATATACAGTTTTCAGAGTTTTGCCTAAAAGTTGTCTCTCTATTTGAGTCTATAATGAGGTAGGGGTGAGATCTGTTTACATTTAACCTCCCTCATACTTTATCCCTGCGAGATTGAGTATGATATTATTGTCGTTTTAGTATAACTCACTTTTAACATATGTGTGTAAATTTTATTTTATGTTGAGACTAGTATTTCTCTAATTACTTTAGCATCTTGATATGTTGTTAGTGTTGCTTAACGTTATGATCCGTTGTTTTTAGTATGTCTAAATTTCATTTGTTGCTTGTTTGCTCTTTTTTGAGTGTTTGGGATATGTCCATCACTCTTTAAAGTTGCTTGTATTGTAAATAATGTTTGGAGTAATATATTTTATTTTTTCATTAAAAAGAAACATTACAAATCTTCACCTTTCCATTTTATATCTTATAGATAGTATTACTGTAGTATATTACAGGGGAAATGTGGTGTTAATACTTTGATTATGTTTAGTGTCTTCAGTCATGTTTTTCATGTTTTTTTAGTTGTTTTGAATTTAGGGTTTTTACTAACAACATCTTTTTAAGGTTACTGTTAATAACTAAATTTGAAAATTTATATTAAGACAATACATAATGTCTAAAGAGTATCATTTAAATCAATCTAAGATTACTAAGTACTTTCTATAATATCTCAAACAAAAATACAATTAATTTGTTATTTTCATTATTCATGTTAGCAAAAAATACAAAACACGTTTTCTAACCTTATCTTAATGTTAACATATATGATGAAAATTTTATTTTTAACAACAAACCTAAAAGTTGTTACTTGAATTTATACTTATATTTGTGGCATTTCATGAAAAACATCTTGTTGAACTTAACCTCACATTTCCTAGTACACTTTGTTTTGAATGAGCCTTGAACCTTTATACTAAGGCTACCCACAGTCGTGACTTAGGTCATCGCCTGCCACATCAGCTTTCTCTCTCCGGCGACCAGACACGACCAAGTTGTCACAGTCGATGACCGAGGTTTGTTTGTTTTTTAAACATTTTTTGGATTTATGTGTTGTATACTATCGGTAGGATATTAGATCGATATTGTTTTTTGGGATGCCACGACCAATGTTCGACCCATCATCCACACTCGACTAGACCGATTATAAAGTCGGTCGTCATACTTGATCGACCGAGTTTTTCAGCCCCGTTGTGCACAGCCTAAATAGGAATCGATATATAATTATATACCTTAAACAATCACATTGATTTAATCCGGCAAGTGCAATAACATTGAAAAGGTAAAGTCTAATTTTATGGTTTGCAACATACATTAATATTATAAGAGTTAAAAAATTATGTTTGAAGGGTCACCTTCACTACATTTTCCTCTCACCCCTATATATTCACTCACCCCTCTTTCGCCACTTGGTGCAACTTTATGTTCATCATATGCTATCATTCTTAAATCCTAGAGAGAAGCTAGAACTTAAATATATAAATAAAGAGAAAGTTAACTAGCAATGGAGTTCCACCATGGATTCTTGGAAGAAATATATAATTCAAGCTTTCCATTTGGATTAACCAAAGACATAGATGATCACTTTGATCCAAATACTCTCCTTTCTACCCCAAGCAATTTTCTTGAAACTTCACCTCTTTCAATCACCTCTCAAAACTCTTGTTCCAATTTTGAAGAATTTACTCTACCATGCAATTTTGACCCACAAACCCTAAATTCTTCTTCTTCTTATGGCCAATATTCAATGAACCCTTTCATTGACTACACACCCGACATTAAGCTTGAATCTCCACTATTGAATGATCAAGACTACTACAATGTGTTTTCAATGTTGGATGAAGTACAAAACTGTCATTTTGTGCATGATATGAGCAATGTACCCAACCCTGAAATGCCCGGCCCACAAGGGGTTACAGGTGAACCTGTACTCCAAGCGGCCGGGCATTTTTAACATCGGAAAGAAAGGTAAAATAGTAAAGTTGAAGGACAACCTTCAAAGAATCTAATGGCTGAGAGAAGGAGAAGGAAGAGGTTAAATGATAGACTTTCCATGCTTCGATCCATTGTACCCAAAATAAGCAAGGTATACATACATCTTATATCACTATTTCATTTCCATGTTAACTTAGCTTAAAAAGATTTTAAGTAATTTGGTGACCACTACATGAGTAAAGGTGAGCTAGTTTTTTGAACATAGATAAAGCGTACCATAAGAATCCAAAATATGTACTTTTGCTTTTTGAACACAATATGTGATCGATCTCATCTTTTTTATTCATTTATGCTTGTTTGTGTTTCATAGTATCTAGTAGTACTATTAATTAATGTCAACATATGTACATACCATTCTGGTATTCTAATAGCACACCGTATAATGATAGCTAGTATGTTTTAACTTTGATTCTTTTTATACATTTTAAAGATGGATAGAACATCAATACTTGGAGACACAATAGACTACATGAAGGAGTTGACTGACAAAATTAAACATATGCAAGAAGAAATGGCAATTTCCTCCAATGATCAATTAAACTCATTGAATGCAAAACCAAAAGAAATATATATCAGAAACTCACCAAAGGTATTTATCAACTTCTACATCCGTTTCTCTTTACAATGTGTTATATACTAGGATTATAGTTTGTTAACTTGATGTATTTTAACTATAGTTTGATGTGGAGAGGAGAGATACCGATACTCGGGTTCAAGTACGTTGTACTGGTAAACCCGAGCTATTGATATCGACGCTGACAACACTCGAAACGTTTGGCCTAGAGATTCATCAATGTGTTATAAGTTGCTTCAATGATTTTGCAATGCATGCTTCTTGTTCTGAGGTAACCTAGTTTTCCTTGATTCGTTTATCTCGAGTTTACTTAAGTTATCGGGACACTCTCTTTTATGCTTTAGTTAGTTGTACGAAACTCACACTATATTTTATTTGCGAGTACCGTAGAGTGTGCCGATCAATAAATTAGTTGTGTCAATCACTTCCCGTAAGTTTAATGTTTAAGCTACTACAAAAGATAGTGTCTTTTTTATTTAATCTACAGTGACACATGGGATAAATAGTCACTATCATCTTTCTTTTCAATGACACACATTAAAAAAGACCTAGCTAGGTAAACAGTTATAAGTAACCTTTTTATGAAAAACTTGTGTCAAGAGGTTAAAAATTATTTTCATACTTTTATTTTTCATTATATACATGTTTTTACTCATGACAACTAATTAAACTTAGGATCGAGATCCTTTCATGTTCAGTGAACATAATAGGTTACGTAAGGCGTATTAAAAACAAGATACATGAAATGAGTGTTCACTTTTACGGAAAATTTAAGGGCTCATTTTTAATTTTATTTTACTCTCACAACATTGTTCACCTTGAACATGAGACGATTTCAATCTTTAAACGTACACTTTTTTATGTGCACGAAACAACAAATGAACATTTTTATCACTAGGTTTTTTCTTGTTACTAGCTAGTAGAGACCCTTTAGGGACTTCTAGTACACCTTTTGTTATGTGTGATGTTATACTAAATAACAATGTTTAATAACATGGAAACAATGTTGATTATACACAGGAAATGGAGCATAGAGTAATTATAGATTCGGAGGATATAAAGCAAGCGTTATTTAGGAACGCAGGATACGGTGGAAAGTGTCTCTAAAATGTTTCTTTTTTTTTTTTTTTTGGTAAAAGGGTTACCCGGTAAAATATTATTACTCCAAACGTTCGAATTATCCTTCTTTTTAAATAATGATATATGATGCATGGTTCATTCTTTGTGTTGATTCATAAATTAGTCTTCTTTTTAAATAATAATCATAAACTTTAAACGTTCGAATTTGTGTGATGATTATCTTGGGACAGAAATGTAGCTTGATAGGAGAGGATCGATGTAGATGGTTATCTTGTGATCGATTTTTGTCATCTAATAAAAGGTTATGCTACTTTTATTTTGCACTTTTTCTTTTTGCGATATGTTTGTTTCCTACCTTGTATCCATATGTTTTGTAAATCAACGATAACCATATATTGTAATAAGCATTGTTAGCTTCGTTATTTTGTGAAGCTGGCGTCATTTACGTATATTGGACTAGATATGTAACTAGCTTCGCCTGTAGAGACTACTAATGTGTAAGTAGCAAAGTTAAAGTGTGATCAGCCTATAGATATTCCTCATGAGTCTACATGAGAGGTGTGATTTTTTATGTTATTCATTTTAAGCTACAATAAAGGTTAGAAATTAATATTCGATAAAATTAATAATCTCTCAGTCTCAACTTGAGACCAATACAAATTTGAACCACAATCGATAAAATAATAAGATAATAACTTTTTGAAACTTCAGTCTATATATATTTGTCCCAACAAAACTATAAATTAATAATTACTAAAATTTTTAGCAATATGTAATTGAAACTTGTACAAATTCAATTAGTTTAATAAAGGTAATTACGATTTGTACCAACAAAGCTAACTTTGACTTATTGAATAACAATGAACTTGACCATTTTAATTAATATGTGAATATGAATTCATAAAATGTTGGTTGGAACTTATTTTCTAATTTAATTTTGATCTCTAACTAGTATACTAGTATATAGAGGCCATAAGTAAAACCTCTTTAAATTAAGAAATTATTAATTTATCAATATAATAACATCTCGCTAACTAGTATATAGAGGCCATATGTAAAACCTCTTTAAATTAAGAAATTATTAATTTATCGATATAATAACATTTCGCTAAATTAATAAAATATCCCGGTCCAAACAATATTAATTGATAGAAGTTTTAATGTAATAAACTTTTCTTTCACTTCCACCTCTCTCTACTTTCTCTCTCTAGAACTACACCATGTATTTCTAGTACTTCTCATCTCTTAGACCCCCAAATCACACTTAAATCTTGAAATAATGGAACTTACAAGCATAAATGTGGATTGGTCCATTGTTGTTTTCGTTAGTGATTTTAGTGTCACTTTTGTGATTTACCTTAAATCAGTTTGTTTACTCACTTTAGCTTATAAATGAGTTGATGTGTGCGAAATGCACACTTATTCTAGCAAATATGATGTCATCATGATAAAGAGCGTGGGTTAAAAAGTCGCGCCTCTTGCAAGGTCAAGTTGCAGCGTCCCTTGTAAGGTCAAAGGCAGCGCCAACCATGTAATCCGTCTTTTCCCTCCAAAAGGACAAACATATATGACAATTAAAATCTCAACCCAAATTTTCATCCAATAAACATACTCAAGAGAAAGGGATTTACATTATTTGAAATGTAAAAGTTACTCTGTTTTTTTCAAAATTGCATTTACTTTTGAATATATTTCATACCACCTTTAGAACTCATATTATTCTATCAAAACAAAATTACTAAGACCAACACAAGTCCTAGTGATTCGATTGTCGATACAAATATATCTATTTACTAAAAGCTACACACTAGCAAATGGTATTTCCTCGTTATACCTTGCTCGTCCCTCTTTCTCGACACAAATGAATTCTTCCAAATCAAAAGCTACACATGGGTACTTGAAGACAACGAAGCTAGCGCGTAAGCTGGTATTTCCTCGCTACACGTTGCTCGTCCCTCTTTCTCGACACAAATGGATTCTTTCAAACCAAAAGCTACACATGGGTGCTAGAAGACAACGAAGCTAGCGAGCAAGCTAGCTTTTCCTTGCTACACCTTGCTCGTCCCTCTGTCTCGTCACAAATGAATTCTTCTAAACCAAAAGTTACACATGGGTGCTAGAAGACAACGAAACTAACGACCAATCTAGCTTTCGCTCGCCCCTCTTTCTCGCTAATTTCAAAAGAAATGGGTGCTAGACAATGAAGCAAGCTGGTTGCTTTTGTTTAAACTTTTATCCATCAGGAGGCATGGAAATAAATGTAGATATGGCGTTGAAATATGCTTTGACTTAATTTCATATGTTCTGAGTAGAAAGTTGCATGCGGGTCGCTTTTGTTTAAAACAGAGACAATAAAAGATGTAAGTTTTTCACATAGTAACTAGTAAAAGTATATTTGCCGACTCTTTTTAACTATAAACAAATATCCACATTAATATGTACATTAATTTACTACACCTACCACATTAACTACCCAAGTATATACCTTTTAATAGTGTATGCATGCTAGCAAACCCAACTTACTCGCCCATATTTTAGTATTTACAATAGCAAGAATCAAGAACCCACCATTGTTGTATACTTGGTCCACCATTGTCTTCCATACGAGCAACTTCAAATAAAATCAAACATTTGCTCCCCATGTTCTAACCACTTTTTCATCGAGTTTCATCAATTTTGGTTACTTTCGATTATTAAATTTCCTTGTATTAGTCGCTATAGTAGAATATGGATAACAACCCTCTTCAATATTGTCTAGTGTGTTTGTTTTTTATACAGTTGTGTTATATGTATTAGTAAAATTATTATATATGTTTGCCTAAGTTATATTTTATTTTTTGTTGTATTTTTTATTAAATTTTATTATTATATTTTTAATGTAGATTTACGATGCCAAAGTGACAATAAAAATACCATGCCTTTCATACATGAATTATGTCATATGTTGTCGTCTATTAAAAATAGTGTTAATAACTCGCGTTACATATTATTTAGGAATAGTTGTTTTGGAAAACGGTTGAATGTGCCTTACGTTGATCACGAGCCATGCTTAATTCATGGAATGCCACTTAGGCAAGATTATGTTAACCCCCAAAGACACATAGATGCCCAACAGTTCAAATACAATCTTGATGGCAAGTTTTGTAGTTTTGGCCGCGAAGAGTTCTGTGTATGTACCAGTTTAAAGTTCGGTAATATTGATATTAATGAAATAGAAAAAATAGAGTTTCGCCCTGTGTTTAAGCGTTTGGGTTTGAATTACAATATAAATGGTGTGCATCTACATAACATTATCTCTATTTTCAAAGGTCAGAAATAGAACACTATTACCGACGAAGACGCTTTGCGCGTTTGTTTGATACTTTTTGTCGAGTTAATATAAATGGTTCGCGAAGGAAAGTACTTGGTTAGTAATACAGTGTTAGCGTTGGCCGTTGACACTGAAGTTTTTGATGCTTTTCCTTGGGGTTCGTGGTGTTGGCCTGTTGTTTATGACGATCTTAGGAATGCCGCTTTTAAGCCCTTACTCGCCACAGCTGATGACGAAAACAATAGTAAGTCGGGTAAGTTGGAAAAAAAGGTTGTTAGTAAAGTCAAAGGGAAGCCGAATACTGGAAAAAAAATCACGTATACATGGATTTATTTAGGGTTTAAGGTATGTTATACATTTTTGTACATTAGTGTGTATTTTTTTTTTATTATTTTTAAAGTTAACTAATATCAATGTATATGTTTTCGTTGATGTGGATACAGGAGACCCTATCCGGGACTAGTGAGTGGTGGACTAAGGTCCATGATGCTGTCCCTAGAGGTATTGGTTGGTCCATATATATCTTTATTTGGAGAATTCGACCCCGACGTAAGTTGTGTATAATTATTATTCTCTTCATTATATGTCTTTATATGTACGTTAATTAAATACTATTCGACTATACGTCTATATTTTGTTATAGTTCCAACAAGTTCAGCTTTCATTTGGTCCAACAAAACGAGAGCAACAATGTCAATGGTATATACAAAGCAAAATGTATTTTTATTATAGTTTCAACAAGTTGAGCTTCCTTTCTCTTTTTGCAATATGTTTGTTCCCTGCCTTGTATTCTGATGGAGGTTTTACTGACCAGGTTTTAATATTTATAAGTGTCTCATTTACCTATGGTCTACCTTATGCACTAACGGGCAGTGTACCCAATCGCGTGTAGTGTAGTAATCGGTAAAACTGAGATCGTCCCAAGAGCTATGTGAGCGGATTCTAATTAAGTCTAATGTCACTGGTTTTAATAGGTTTAAAGCTTAAATGATTAATTAACTACTAAAGCAAGAAATAAAATAAAGCAAATAAAGGCAAAGATGTGATCAAGAGAGGTAAAGTGTGCTAACCTAGTTACTCATCCTATCAAGTTATGTTCACGTCTAATTACTTCCAATTACTTCAAGTGGAGGTTTAGGTCGCTAGGGCAACATTTGGTCAGTTCGTCCTAACCTATCAACAAAGGTTTCCACCGGAGATTAAGCTACTACCCTTGAAAGTCCAGTTGTTTTTAGTCCCCTAAGCCAAGTCGTTAAGCACCGCTACATGCAAGATTCATAACAATGAGTGCCCGGGCGCTAGCATCTTAGACACTCATCCCTAACTTCTTAAGTTCATCCAAACGGCGGTGATCATTTGGTCGATTCGCCATGGCGAAGAAGGATCATCGGTTGGTCAATTCTTACTCTTCCCACTCGCCTACCTACTTAGGGTCGGTTGGTCAATTCTCCTAAGTAACTAGACACTACCGCCATTCAAAACTACCGAAACAAGGGTAGCTACCAACAAACTATGCATGCATACACTAGAAACATAACAATTAAGGAATCATAACTAGGCTAGCACCAGAGGTGCTTAGCCGATCATATTAACTGAAACAATCAATTTAACGTTTGACATAATGAAATACATGAATTGAAAGTAAAAGAAATGACAAATCGCTAATGCTTATCGTTAGGGAGTGATTTCTCCCTTGGAGATGGCTTCGTATGCTCCTCAAGATCTTCCTTTAGTCCCCTACTCATGTTCTCTGCTTTGTGTGTGGAGCAAATGATGTGAAATGCAGAATTTAGGGCTGGTATTTATAGGCCAGATCTAGTTACGGCTTAACTTATGTTAAGAGTTACGCCGTAACTAATATAAATCCGTAATAATGCTCTAGATAAAGCTGGTTACGACGTAACACATAGAATGATTACGCCGTATCTTTAATATATGTTACAAAATCATGATTACGCAGTAATCGTTGGAAAGAGTTACGGCGTAGCTTCCAGTGGCGTGGAACATCATTTGACCTAATTAGTTATGGTGTAATCCTAAGATGGAGTTACGCCGTAATCTTCTGTTGAGTTGGTCTTCTGAGTCACGCTTTTGTTACGGCGTAATGTGAGAGAGAGTAACGCCGTAATTACATCATAGTGGGCATACTATCATATATCTTCAATAAACTCTCCAAATCCGCGTCTCTTTAGCTCCAATGCTCGTAAGTTACCTGAAAGTGAAATATAGAGGAAAACAAGCGTAAATCCATGTAAATGATATAAAATACTAGCATTATCGGAAGAAATTGACACTTAATATTCAGGACTATTTGATGTTATCATATTCCTATATTTTGTAAATCAACGATAACCGTATATTGTAATAAGCATTGTTAGCTTCGCTATTTTGTGAAGTTGGCGTCCTTTACGTGAATTGGACTAGATATGTAACTAGCTTTGTTCGCAAGGACTATTATTATATAAGTGGCAAAGTTAGAGTATGATGAGCTTATAAATATCCTCATGACTCTACATAAAAGGTGTGGTTTTGTGTTATTCATATTTAGCTAATAAACTTTTCTTTCACTTCCACCATCTCTTTACTTTCTCTCTCTAAAACTACACCATGTATTTTGAGTACTTTTCATCTCCTAAACCTCCCGAATCACACTTGAATCTTGAAATATTGGAACTTACAAGCATAAATGTGGATCGGTCCATTTTTGTTTTCATTGGTGATTTTAGTGTCATTTTTGTGATTTACTTTAAATCAGTTTATTTACTCACTTTAGCTTATAACCGAGTTGGTATGTGTAAAATACACACTTATTATAGCAAACATGATGTCGTCATGACAAAAGCGTGAGTTAAGGAGGTCGCACCCTCTTACGAGATCAAGGTGCAGCGTCCATTGTAGGGTCAAAGACACATTTTCATCCAATAAACATACTCAAGAGAAAGGGATTTTACATTATTTGAAAAGTAAAAGTTAATCTCTTTTTTCAAATTTGTGTTTACTTTTGAATAGATTTCATGCCACCTTTAGAACTCATATTATTCGATTAAAGTTCACATGATGAATAAGAAACACACGTGACGACAAGCATAATGTAATAAAGCATAATGTTATTCATTACCTATGAATAATGGCTTGGAAAGAATTAAACTAACTTGACCAGCCTCTTGTTTATTGGCCGTTTTTATGTCATAATCTTGAGTTTGTGAAAGTTTGTTTGGTAGTTTGTGTCCATTTTTATGCATCACATAGTAGGAGGTCTTATTTAATTTTATGTCTAGCTTTTTGGACTATTGGGCTCAAACTAACCTCTATTATTAGCAAGTAACATAAGACATAAATTGCTTTGCAGCCCATATAGATAAAAGTTTATAGGCCCATACTAGTAAGCCCAAAACAGAGAAGAAGTTAACCTAAAAGTACAAGTATTGCTTAATGGAAATAGTCTGCATAGATTTGAAGTTGTTTTGATCATTGGTCTTGCACACTCACGAAATCAGGATCAAATATGACCAGGTACATAAAAAATTAAAACACATTTCGATGGACCAAGTGTAATTAAGATGCATTTAAGAAAAAATGATGTTTTTTTTTTTTAAAATTGACACTACATCGTAAAAATTCATAAAAGTCCCGGACACCCGCTGAAACCCTGGTTCCGTCCCTGGTCTTGCATACAATCTTTGAGCAATCCCAGAAATGTTTACTTTTTTAACATTTAACGTAAATATTTTCTAGTGTATGTTTTAGAAAGAAAAGACATTTCATCATGCCTTTAATGTGTGATTTCATTTTCAATTTTTATATTGGGCCTTTAAAAACTCGAGAACAAACATGTAAAGCTGAACAAATATAAGATGTTTAGGCCGGAAGGCAAGTGGAGTCTTCACTCTACACCTCAGCTGTCACATCAACTTTCTTTCTCTTCTCACTTTTGCTCGTTCTCACTCACTTTTTTGTGGACAAAACACTCACTCCCACTCACCTAACTTTTCTTTTTTTTTTTTTTAACACAATCAAACACTTCACTTCATGCAAATCAACTAGGTGAGTTACTCACCTTAATATGCATAGATATGTGTGACTCGTGAGCGAGTGGTACCTTTGGGCATGGAGTCGCTCGTGAGTGGGCATGCAAGGTGAGAGGCTCACGGATGTCTTGCCATCAGCCTTAGACAAAAGCACCCACAACTTTGACATTTTTTTCCAGATTATTATTCAAAAGTCAATTGTTTTTTTAGTTATCAAAAACGGTTTTACATACACCCGTGGTGGAGACAGGAGGAAGCAGGGTATGCACGTGTCTTCTAGCGAAAAATACTATAGTTTAAATTTTTAAAATATCTAACTATTTTTGTAATTTGCCTTCCTTAACAAACCGATTTAGTTTCTAAAAATTATAATTTTTCCCATCGATCATAATTTTCTTCCACCCATATTTAAATACCAAAAGTTTAAGTGTTATTGTCAACTCTTGTGTCATATTCATCCTGCAAGAATCACATTCTTCATAATTCAAATTCATGCATGCCTCCATTTCGAGAACTAAGGAATTAGGTATGAGTTTCAAGTGTTCTTGAATCATATTCCATAACCAAAATAATTAATGGATTCAATCAAAGAAAAACTTTCATGGTGCTAAAAGATCCAATGTCAACGATATCTATCGTGTTACACCTTTAGTAATTTAGTGGAAAACTAACGACATCAATATAACACGTTATCTCTACAGCCAATGCTTTTTCACTCATCCCCACCAAATCAACTTTTCAAGTGTTATAGAATTCGACGAGGGTGCGTCACAGGGCATAATGCCCACCGACGGTGCGGACCATCACATTGGTGGTCGCGTTATAGGGTCCGATGTCACCTCACCAGCCAAGTTATAACACATTTTTTTCTCGGTTTTTGAAGTAATGGGTGTTTGTGTTTTAATTTGTGCCACATTTTTTTTTAATTATGTATCGAAGAGAGGAAATGATAACATGTATTTTTTTAGCATACGTTTCTAACAATTGTAGATTTATTTTATTTTATTGCTATTCTTAAAAGTATTTTCTTACAATTAGTCCTTGTTTTGTTTGCAATGTTAGTTCTATAAATATTTATTCATAATTTTGTTTGATTACTTTAGTTTATTTACTATGTAATGTATTTTACTTTAGGATATTGCTTTATTTGAAAAAAATAAAATAAGAAGGTGTGGGTTCTGAGAGTGTTTTATAACTTGAGTTATAAAAGAAAGTCTTTTTTAAATAAATTATAGGATCTGAGTTATAAGATGAAAAACTAACATGATAATATTTTTTGCTATAACACGAGTTTATGGCTTCTGAACGCACATGGTGCTATTAGGATATCCATCCCTCCCATAAACTGTTTTTTTTTTTTTTTTTTTTTTTTTTTTTGCGGTTTTACAACAAAAATATAAAGTTTAACAAGCAATATGACACAAAACGGAAACTGATAAACAAAAATTACGGAACAAAATTAATAAAAAATTGTATTAATAGAGGGAGTAAAAAGATGGGTTGAAGAATATGCAAAGTCGTTTTCCACACATTTTTGGGTAGTTATTTAAAAATAATACAATACTAAGACCATGAGAAGGTAATATGATATTTTATTACTAGGTACT
The DNA here is from genome assembly GCA_022545495.1 of Chrysanthemum lavandulifolium. Taxonomy (NCBI): domain Eukaryota; kingdom Viridiplantae; phylum Streptophyta; class Magnoliopsida; order Asterales; family Asteraceae; genus Chrysanthemum; species Chrysanthemum lavandulifolium. Next base: position 618,803 of record CM040242.1, on the reverse strand, counting down.
TACGAAATATGTAAACTTGGAGGTAGAAATTAAGTAAAAGAAAAATCAACAAAAGAAGTTTATTATTACATAAAGTTGTCTCCCGTTAATAGGGCATTTATCGATAACTTTTGTATTCATTTTCAATGACAAAAATACCATAACTGGGGCGTGCAAAATGTGCCACCACACGACTCTAAGTTTTTAAAGGGTGTTAGATACTCACATCATTTTTTTTATACATGCATTATAATTGTGTATAACATTACAATATTGTATAGTCTGGTGGAGAAAAGTTCAATATAAAACTCATATTCATTATGTAAACGATGAACCAATTATGTATACTCATTTTTAAATTAAAATATAAAGAATAAACTTTCACTTTTAAAAAAATTAAATATCTCACAAACCGTTAATCGTTACGTCAAAAAATCATATCGATCTCGACGAATTAAATTATCTTTCTATGATACGATCGATATATACTTTCGACGATTTTTTTTTTTAAAATTTCGTCCGGAAAAATCACACGTGATTTGTAAAAATCACACGTGATTTTTAAAATCATATGTGATCCGATTTTACGAATCACATGTGATTTTTAAAAATCACACGTGATTTTTCTCGTCGAAAGATATAACAACGATATCTATGTAAATATAATTTAATTCTCGTCACGATGGTGTATTTTTGTAGAACAAGATTTGGTTTCATAAAGATATGCTGCTTTAAAAAAGATTAAAATCGATTTTTATTAATTCAGATAAAGAATATGGATGGATGTGATTGTTTAATTGATTTTATAACAAATTTGAGTTATATATGGATCTCAACTCTAGTGTAGTGTATGTATAAAAAAATTGATGTGAATATCAACCTTTTTTAAAAGCCTCAAAATGTACACATCGATATATATTTGAGAGCTTAAATTCATTTTCAACAAATAAATTATTAACTTTACATATTTGTTAAAATTGAAGCTTTTTTATTCACGTACCGTGTATTTGTTCTAATAATTGAGATGATATATCTTTAATCATCATATTTACTTACCATATAAGCTTTCGCAAGATTTTTTTGTTAACTTTCACCCCTTGTCAAATACACTTGTTTGAGATATTTTATACTCGTACATATATAATGATGACTAGCTTACACGCCTCGACAATGCATATAGCTAAGTTTGCAAGATTATCCAATAAATGGGCCCCGTTACAACTCCTTCGCACCTTCCAATAATTCATTCTCATCCTCAAACTATTATTTTACTATAAACATAAGTATTTCATCTTATACTATTGATATATATTGTTGGGGGTTATCTTCCAAAGCAAAGATTAAGATAATCAACGACAAGAAGAATACCACTGTATTTCACGGATATCACTTGGAATCGCGTGATCACTTTCCAAAGAAACTATTCGACCCTAACGCCGGGTATCACGAATATCTACTCGATAAGACTAAACGCAGCTTATAATTAAAGACACCAATAACCCTTCGCTGAAGTGTTTAGTGTTTATGTCTCTCTCTCATGACGCTCGGATCTCCTATATATAGGAGGTTACTCTTGAATTATTCCAATGGAATTATGAGTATTAATCGCCCATTAATAGCCCCATAATTATCCCCATTATAGTCATTAGTGGTTATACGACCAATTAAACGTGGTCATAAAGAAGTTGTAATCGCCATTTAGCAAGATTTTCCATAAGCGATTTTCCACTAGCGATTTCACTTACGGTGGAAATACAACCTATCGATGGAAACACCGCTTATCAAGATTTCACAAGATCAAGATTTCACAAGGCTATCGCTGGAACATCGCTTATCGCTGAAGATCGCCATCGCTGGAAACCACAAGCAAGATTTTCCACAAGCAAGATTTCACAAACAAGATTTTCACCAAGCAAGATTTCACCAAGACTACCAATACAAACCACTATAAGAGTCGGGTGTTCATGGACCTTATGGGTGTACACTCTGCACTCTCCTAACCCATTACAAGGTGTGAACTATCCCACAAGTGCACTAAATTTTCCAACAATCCTCCCCAAATTTAGTTCACTTCCTTTGCATGAAAAATAAACATCAATCAAAACATGTGCATAAATGAAAATGTCCCGAGGATTGAATTTCCATCTTAGTAATTACACGCTCAAATATTCGAGAATCGGGTGTTCTAAGAATTGAACCTTCAACCCATTTGAACACCAAGATAACTACACACAAGTTTTCAAACACTTAAAAGCTCCCGACACTATACAAGCCATGTGTCCATATCCAAATTCATAAATGTTGTAGGTTAAAAGCCCAAAGCTTCCTCAAGGCAAAACTTCAACACTTACATAGGTGGTTCCTCTTAGTCATGCTCCCGCCAAGCACTTTTTCAAAGAAAATTAACCATTAAGTAAAGACTTCATCCTCCTTTCAAGCAGTTCTCGAGCACAACCTGGGATGTAAATAAAACATGTGCTCCAAAATGAATGTTCGCCTTTCCACATTGAACTCGGCTCCTAAGTTTCCTCGTGAGGAGTCAGTGTCCTAGCATTCAATGACTACGTTGGACTTAAACCCATCCCTTTGCAGACTTTATAACCAAGTCTCTAGCCGCACCTTCGCCAAGTGATCGCCTAAGTTCATTGAGATCTCACAAACTCTATAGACACCACCCCATTCATGATAAGCTCACGAATCATGCTATGCCCGACACCCAAGTGTCTAGACTTACCATTGTACATCCGCTATAAGCCTTAGCCAATGTAGCCGCACTATCACACCGGATAGAAATAGGTGCTATAGGTTTAGGCCACAATGGAATCTCAAGAAGCAAGTTTTTCAACCATTCGACTTCTTTACCAAAGAATGCCAGAGCCACAAATTCGATTCCATTGTTGAACCGGTGATGCAAGTTTGTTTCTTGGGCGCCAAGAAATTGCACCTCCACCAAGTAGAATACCCACCACCGGTAAACGAATTGTCTTCGCAGTTATCGATCCAACTTGCATCGTTGTAACCTTCCAACACCGATGGTAACCAAGATACGAGAGACTATAATCCATAGTTCTCTTCAAATACTTCATACCTTTGAACGCTTGCGTTGATGAGCACTAGGATTACTAGTATACCGCCAATTTTCCCACCGCAAAACCAATGTCGTCTTGTACAAGTCATGTCATACATCAGCACCCAATTACCCTAGAATACTCAAGTTGAGATACGCCTTGCCATGATTAGGCATCGCCTTCAAGTATCCATAGGTGTACTCACAGAGTACAATCAAAGTAATTGAATTTCCTCAAGACCTTCTCAATATAATGAGACCGAGATATAGAAATTTATTACTTTCATGTTTAATCTTATACCAAGGATAACATCGCCTCCCCATGTCTTTCATGGAGAACCTTGATGACAAAATTCCTTTGTCGTCAACTCGATTTTGGTCACAAAGATCAACATGTCATCAACATATAGACAAATGATGACCTTTACCGATTCATCAAATTTGTTATATACATTTGTCGTCGTGGTTAAGAACATAACCACTAGACAAAACCACTTCATCAAACTTTTGATGCCATTGTTAGGTGCTGCTTAAGTCCATAAAGAGACTTAATCGCCACACACCTTGTTTTCATTGCCGTGCATGATGAAGCCCCGAGGTTGGTTCATATAAACCTCATCTTCCACTTCACCATTCAAGAAAGTCGCTTTACATCCATCCGATGAATAACCGACGTGAATAGATGCCATAGCAATCGCCAGCCTTATGGTATCGATACGAGCCACGGGGCATAAGTATCAAAATAGTCTATTCCTGACTTTTGTTTAAAGCCTTGAATAACTAGTCTAGCCTTGAACTTTTCAATAGTTCCATCTACCTTCATTTTTCTTCTGAAAATCCATTTGCAACCCAAAGGTTTGCAACCAGTAGGTAGATCAACCAACACCCAAGTGTTGTTGCCCATGATGGAATCCATCTCATCATTGATTGCTTCTTTTCAGAAAGCAATATCATGGGACTTCATTGCTTCTTCAAATGTTTTGGGGTCATCCTCAACAATGAAGCAATAGGAGTATTGGTCCGTGACCTCATCCCTGGTACCTTAAACTAAGTATAGTTGAAACTCGTGTCCAAATGACTTTGAGTCCCGACCTTTTGCTTTTCCCGAGCACGTGTTCAAAGTTGTCAACCACAACCTCATCACGGACCACCGATGGTTCATCATCGTGGACCTCGATACACCAAAGTGTCATGAGTTCCATTAGGAATCCTCGACTTGGTCTAGGACCCATGAGAATCTATTCTCATCAAAATCGCATCCCTTGATTCAATTATTGTGTTAATCGAAACATGTTCATTAGGTTCAATAACATAGAACCTAAAAGCCTTGGAATGCTCAAGATATCCAACAAAGATGCAACAATGCCTCTTTCACCCAAAGTCTTTGCTTTGGATCGTGAGTCTTACAATTTCTACAACCCCAAACCTTGAGATAATTCAGTTGGGTTTCCTTTTAGTCCGAGTTCATAAGGGTAACCTTGTTCCTTTTGTTGGGAACCCTATTTAACAAATAGCAAGTCATAACATAGCTTCACCCCTTAACCTTGACTCACTCCGAATAGGACAACATGGAATTAACTATCTCCTTCAAGACTGCTTTTCCTTTCGTAAATACCATTTTGCCGAGGAGTATAAGGGCGCCGTCGTTTCATGGATTATTCCAACAGATCAGAAAGTACCGAGTATCCATGTACTCACCTCCCTATCGCCCTTAATCTTTTGATCAAAGACCCAGTTGTAATTCAACTTCGCTTTAAATACTTTGAATTTATCTAATGCTTCATCCTTGGTATGTAAAAGATAGACATAACAAAATCTAGAAGCATCATCAATAAATGTCACAAAGTACTTTATTCCCAAAGAAGGAGTGGCATGCAAATCACACAAGTCATCGTGAATAAGCTCCAAGATCTTAGTCTCACGACTAACACCCCGAAGGGTTTCTTGGTTATCTTGGTCAACATGCAAGTTTTACACTTTTCGTTGTCCATGTCAAAAGCGTGGATTAAACCATCCCTAGACATATCTTGCATCCTTTTATAGTGAACATGACCAAGTCTAGCATGCCAAAGGTTAGAATCACTGATCATATGTGGTCACAAAAGTCAAATAACACCGCTGGTAATATTAAGCTCGAACATTTGATTACATAAATAACCAAAACCAATAAAACACCACATTTAGAAAGAACAAATTTATCGATTCAATAACTTGTTTATATCCATGATTATTTAAAACACTACTTGAAACCAAGTTTTTCCTTATATCGTGAACATGAATAACATTAAACAAAGTTACAATCTTTCCGTAACTAAACCTAAGATCTACACAACCACGACTATGCACCAAGGTCGTTGACTCATTTCCATGTGAAGAATAGAACCATCATTCGCTGACTCATAAGTCTTGAACGAGCTTCTATCTTTACACACATGAACTGTTGCACCAGATTCAACCCACCACGCAACATCATCATCCCGCACATAAAAGATTCAGACATATGTAACATAATAAACCAAAAGACTTATTAAATATATTTCGACCTTTCAGTGAGTTGGTCGAACCACCACCCCCGAACCATTAGTGCTCGATCCATTGGCTTTACCACCAATTTTAACACCCTTGCGGTCCTTTTAATGTGACCGGCCTTGCACATTTCCAACAAGTAGGTGTTGCCTTCTTGTTAGGATCCGCCTTGTGTTGTCATGATACTTGCGTTTGCCTTTGTTGTCATTGTACCGGTAGAGTTGTTATGCTCTACCATATTGACAATGATGGTCCAAGAAGATTGCTACTCTTTGGCTTGTCATTATCCCGCACCTGAGAGATTCCTCAATGTGCGATGATCGCCCAACTCAACAAGAGTTAACTCCTCAGAACACCCCCGAAAATCTTAATGACAATGAAGACTAATTCGGTGTTACTTGAATGGAGATCATAGTCAAGAATTATAGAAAACGACTCAAAAGTGACGTTTATTAAAATAGTTATCATTCATCGAAAACTCATAGTTTGTTACAAAATATTGTAATTAGATCAAGTGTTTTTCCCAAAAGAAAGATCATGAGTTTGAAAGAAATGATAACTTTTATGTTTTACACCACCGATAAGCCTTGTCATGCCCCTGCTCCGCACCTTGGTCATAATCTTCACCGACACCGAGATAACATGTTAAAAAGGTCAACAAAATTGTTGAGTGAAGTCCATAGGTTTAAAATAAGTTGAACACAAGTATAAGATCATGATCATTGTAAACTAACAATATCATAAGAAAAATCATGATTATTATGCACTAAGCTCATGAAACCAAGACTCAACCGATACACCGAATTACCAAGGTACTAAAGTATGCCCCAAAGGAGGTAATAGCCAATTACCTAAAGAAATTAATATGGTGCGCCCGGTTATTTCTCTATAACCAAACGGGTTCGTTAATCCCCATAGTACTATTCACGATATCTACGCTCACTCGCGGTGACTAATGGTTCATGATCGGGGACTTGTGGCAACAACTTAGCAAGACTAATAATCAAGAGGATCAAGCATTTATGAAAACCTTGTGTTCTAGTTTAGAGCATGTATCTCCTCGCGAGGTTTGTAAAAATAAAGTAAAAGCGAGGCTATGAACTCACCTCGATGATAATGCACACGCAAAAATAGATCAAGCACAATGTAGCGGAGGTTCCAACTCGAAACCTAAAATGATGAGATGGCGAGTCTCAAGAATGAGCATTTTGGTTCACATCAAAGTAATAGAGCATTGAATATTCTTATTCAATAGGTCATTGGATTGTCCAATCCAATAGAGTGCGATCGTGATTAACGCTTTTAAGTTAATTTACGTGCTACATTGTCTTAACTAGTGATCGCCACTTACGCATAAGTGAAATGTTCCCTGCTGTGATCTTAGTAAACCGCTGATCATTTTAGCGATTTAGATTCCCAGTATTTTATCGAAACAAGTATATTTTACATATACTTAATTATTTTCTAAAATATGTATACATTTACATATATAATTGTACATGAAATAACTTTATCGTTATTGAAAATATTACGCTCATGTGGTCAAAATACTTATTTTTACGAGGCTATAATGAAATCATAAGTTTTGCTAAACTTTTCTCAAATTTACACTTTTACCCTCGAGTTACAAAAAGTACGTAGTTTAGTCCTTGGACTTTAGAAAATGACACTTTCCACCGAATTATATTTCATACCAAAACTTTCGAAATGACAACTTTAACCCTTGGTAAACCGAATTTACAAAACAGCCCTCCAAGTTTATTTTATACGCTTTAAACTTTAACTTTTCCAATGTACACTTTTCACCCTAAACTTTAATTATAACTAGTTTAGGCTAATTACACATTCGTCCTTGTGGTTTTCAAACGTGTTCATGCACGATATATACCCCTTTACTTTCAAAAATGCATATTGGTCCCTTAACTTTTCATGCATGTTTATATTCGTAATATATGAACCTTTAACTTTTAAATGTTACGCTTTTAACCCAAATTCATTTGTTTTGCAAATTTGTCCGAATACTTTTGAAATAAACGAAAACTTTGTGTAACTAGTACAAACTTATTCCTAGCTTATTTCTTTAGCTTATTAGCTTATTTTTATCATATTGGGCGGTCAGCTTTACTTGGACAAGTTGTGGGCTTAATGGGCTTTATCATAGTTTTTACAGATAACCTAAGTGGGCGATTTGGCTCTAAGGTTTTAAGAGATTATTGTAACTTGTTTTCGACATGAGATACGTGTAACTGGTGGGTCACTAGGTTTCATGGTGCGTTTAACTTTTCGATACGTGATACAACATACAAAACTCAAGCGCTTAATGAAATGAGTTGGGAAATGAAACGAGTTTGGTGAGGACTTACAATCACTCGAATGGAGTGAGACGAAGCAACAAGATGAGCTAATGAGAGTGCTAGCAAGACCGTGTTCTCCTTATAATACTACCCGCTTGCTTATGTTACGCAAGTTCCTTAACCCTTGCTTATATTCGATACCCTTTTGCTCTTCTTAGACAACCACGGTGGACGATTTCTTTACTAGTGAGTGAGAGTGAGTTGTGGAGAGTTGATGGTAAGATGTATTTTTGAGTTTGTGTCAAGTCTTGAGGTAGGTATTTAAAGGAGAAAGAAGCATGGCATTTTCATTATTTTACTCCCCAATTGAATAAGTTCTAAGCCTAATAGTCATGTGTTCCTTTTGTTTTGAAAGGCAAGAGTGGCAAAGAAGAGGTTGGGAGGCATGATCTTGCCTAGTCGAATCATAGCAAACATATTATCCCATGGTTTATAAGGTCAATGGGTGGTCAAAGGGACATTAGGGTGTTGTTTAATATTTGTTTAGGGTGGCTAGTTTTGATCTTTGTCTCCCTTTCTTACATCCACACGCAACACATAGGATCCAAGAGAAGTGTTCTAAATTTTTGTTTTGGTTTGGTTTGGGTTTCCTTACTCGACCGGTTAGGAGCTCACACAAGGAAATAATCTCTTACATTTCACAAATTTTACAAAGTCTTGATATCGACTTGCTAACCAGGCCCAAAAAATTATTAAGGGTGTGTGGGCTTTTGGTTGGGATTATGTAATATGTTCGTGTCAAGGCCTTTGACAACGTGACGCGGGCTCGGGTAAAGACGAGGACCAATGGCATGGGGCTTGATCCATTTACGAGGCCCATTAACGTGTCGGGTTGGGTCAATAAGTGATATAAAGTCCAATGAGTTCGAGGCCCAATACTAATTTTAATATATTTTATTATAATTAAATTCAGATTTCTACAAATTTTACGATTCATACGTATTTTAGGATTATCGGGATCGGGGAAATTTTATTCGATCACAACCAGATACTTATGAACGCTCAAACTGCTTGATCATGCATATGTCAAATGATGTGCAAATGTGATGTTTAGAAAATTTCATGACGAAATAGATCGTGTTAAATTCCGATTAAAGCGTTATACATTGAAATTTTCCGGAGCTTACAAGACCTACCCTTAAGAGAACTGCGTCCGTGGTTAAACTCGCAGAGGTCGCCATGGGTGATCTAGATGAATAGGTGGGGTACTTGGAACGCATTACATCCTCGCCTCCCGTGTGAACTCTGACCTCGTTTCTTATGATTCCATCGAACTTTAACGATAGGAATGCGGCTTTGCTTAAGCCTCTTAACTTCTCCGTCCATGATCTCGATGGGTTCTTCGACAAAGCTAAGTTTGTCATTGAGCTGGATGTCCTTGAGTGGTACGACTAGAGTTTCATCCGAAAGACACTTCTTAAGATTTGAGACATGGAACGGTCATGTACTCGCTAAGTTCTTCGGAAGATCAAGTTTATATGCCATCGACCAATTCTTTGAAGAATTTTGAACGGTCCGACGACGCGGTTTGAGCTTTCCTCGCTTTCCAAATCGACCATCCCTTTCTGTGGTGATACTTTGAGCATTACACGGTCTCCGACTTGGAATTCCATTGGTTTTCTTCAACATCTCGTAGCTCTTTTGTCTATCTCGAGCTGCTTGCAATCTTTGCCGAATTTGCATTATCTTTTCTGTTGTCTCTTGACAATTTCGGGCCTCGTAAGTTGTACTTCTCCAACTTCCGCCCAAAGAACCGGGCGATCGGCATTTTCTTCCATAGAGTGCTTCAAAAGGAGCAATTTTAATGTCATGTGATAACTCATATTGTAAGAGAATTCACCGAGGTAAGTGCTTATCCCATCCTTTTCCGAATCAATCACACATGCTCTTAGCATGTCTTCCGTAGTTTGGATCGCTTCTTTCACTTTGTCCATCTGTTTGAGGATGGTACGCAGACTCATATCTAAGTTGGTACCCATGGCTCTTTGAAGCGCTTGCCAAAATCTTGAAGTGAATCGCTATCACGGTCGATATGATAGAGATTGGTACACCGTGACGAGAAACAATCTCTTTGATGTACAAATAGCGAGTGTAATCATCTCGTCGTTCTCCTTGATTGGCAAGAAATGAGCGGACTTTGTAAGACGGTTCACAATAACCCAAATGGTGTCAAACCATTAGAAGTTTTTGGCAACTTTGTGATGAAGTCCATTGCGATTCTTTCCCATTTCCACATAGGAAGTTCGGTTGAGTTAGCAATCCGATGGCTTTTGATGTTCAAATTTAACTTTCAAGCATGTCAAACATTTCATCATGATACAATGATATCGACCTTCATATTAGGCCACCAAGACAAAAGCTTTAGATCTTGATACATCTTGTTGGGACCAGATGTATGGAATACTTCGATTTATGTGATTCATGCATGATGAGTTCTCGGATACCTCCAAAGAGTGGAATCCAACTTCGATTCTTGAAACATAGCGTTCCGTCCGCTCTCTTCACAAATCCATTCTCATTCTCCCAAGATGCCATAAATCTTCTCATTCGCCCCTATTTTCTTCCTTAAGGGCTTCGATCCGAGCTTCAAGAATTTTCGATGGTAGGGTGAATTGAATACCATTCCCAATGATCTCACTCTAAGTGGCTTAGGCGATCTTTTCGCTCAAGGCATCGGCAACAACGCTTGCCTTCCGTGATGATAACGGATCTCGCATCATAATCACTAAGCACCGAGCCAATGACGTTGACGATATTCAATTCCTTTTGATCTAAGATGTGTTGAAGACTTTTGTGATCGATGTACACTATACATTTGGTTCCGCATGATAATGTCTTCATAATTTGAGTGCAAATACCACGGCGCCAAGTTCTAGATCGTGAGTAGTATAATTCTTTTCATGAGTTTTGAGTTGTCGTGACGCATAAGCAATCACCTTGTTCCTTTGCATGAGAACAAATACTAAACCCATGTGTGAAGCATCACAATATACTACAAAATCTTCGGCTCCTTCCGGTGAGTGCCAAGATAGGTGCTCGCAAAGTTTGTTCTTTAGGAGTTGAAAAGTCGATTCTTGATCGTCTCCCTATTCGAATTTCTTCGTTTTCGGGTTAACTCGGTCAATGGTTTAGCTATTTTCGAGAAACCTTCGATGAATCTTCGATAATAACCAAAGAAGTCCTAAGAATTGACGAATTTCAGCAAGCAGTAGGTATTGGCCAGCCTAACAGATTCAATCTTTGCGGATCCACATGGATTCCTTCACCGCCGATCACATGACCAAGAAATTGGACTGCCTCAATCCAAAAGTCACACTTGGAAAACTTTATGCACAATTTTTCATCCTTGAGTAACTTCGTGATGCCTTCGATGTTCCGCATGTTCTTCTTTATTACGAGTAGATAAGAATATCGCCGATGAACACAATGACTAATTTATCCAGATATGGTTTGCGACTCTATTCATGAGGTCCATAAATACAAGCAGTGTATTAGTTAAACCGAATGGCATTACTTGGAATTCATAATGGCCATATCGAGTTCTAAATGTGGTCTTGGTATATCTTCTTCTCTTACCCGAATCGATGATATCCAGATCTTAAATCAATCTTCAATATACACTGAGCCTTGTAACCGATCAAACGGATCATCAATTCTTGGTGTGGATAGCGGTTTTGATTGTGAGCTTGTTCAATTCTCTATAATCGATACACATCCGAATGATCCATTTTTCTTCTTAACGAATAATACCGTGCTCCTGTGTGAGGAACTTGGTCTAATGAATCCTTTCTCGATAGCTCTTCTAGTTGTTTGATAATTCTTGCATTTCGAGGCGCTAAACCAGACGATGCTCGTGCTACAGTGAGTAGCTCCGTGAATAAGATCGATTTGAAATTCGACTTGTCGAAAGCAGTGGGAGTCCGTGCAAATCTTCCGAAACACCTCAGAAATTCCTTGACTATGTGTACATCCTCTAGTCGCTTCTCTTCCGACTTCTTTTCCGCTACTTGAGCTAAGAAGGCATAACATCCTTTTCCATGTACTTTATTGACTTCAGACAGATATGATACTTAAGTACTTTCTACTTTGATCTCCTCGATGACTAAGGTTTCACCGCTGATCGATATGAACGGTTTTCTCATCACAAACAATCCTAGCACGGTGTTTGGACAACCAATCCATGCCAATTACGACATCGAAACTTCCAAGTTTGATTGGCAAAGATCTATGAGAAACGAGTGATCTTGTAATAGAATAGGACAATTACGGATTACGGTGTTGGTTCCTATTATTTTTCCCATCTAAAGTTCTATCTCATAAGTTGTATCTAAGGCGATTGGGGATATTTCAAGTAATGGTGCAAAAGTAGTAGATACAAAACTCTTATCCGCTCCCGAATCAAACAAGATTTTTGCGTAATGATTGTTAAGAGAATACGCACTCCATCACAATGTCGTGGTTCAACGGCATCTCCATCTCCTAGCATGTACACTCTTGCACGCGCATTGTTTGTTTGAACGACATTTAACTTTGGGCATTGACTCTTGAAATGACCTCGTTCTCCACATCCATAGCAGCTCATGTTTGTCACGGTGTTGCTCTTCCGTGGTTTCGCAATGCTTACCTTGATGACCTA